>CAKNYM010038983.1:18531-38974 GCA_932195095.1 Andricus curvator
ATGGATGGATGGATGGATGGATGGATGGATGGATGGATGGATGGATGGATGGATGGATGGATGGATGGATGGATGGATGGGTGGGTGGGTTGGTTGGGTGGATGGATGTATGTATGGATGGATGGATGGATGGATGGATGGATGGGTTTGGATGGATGGATGGGTGGGTGGATGGATGGATGGATGGATTGGTGGGTGGATGGGTGAACTAATGGATAGGTGGATTTTGGATGGATGGATGGATTAACAAAAAATTGTATATTTCAACAACAAAAAATTTTTATTTGAAAACAAAAACCAAATAAAAAGGAAGAATTTTCAACAGGAGTTGAATTTTCAATAAGGCTGACTTTGTTGGAAATAAGGAAAAAAATTTAATCAAAAACTTGAATTTTCAACCATATAATTGAATTTTTAACCAAAAAGGTGAATTTTCAATCAGGAAGAGTATTTTTGTACTAAAAAAGACGAATTTTCAAAAAATACATGAATTTTTACTTAAATAGTTGAATTTTCAACCAACAAGATAGATTTTGAACAAATGATATAGATTTTCAAAAAAATAGTTGAATTTTTGATTAAAAAAGATCAATTTTTAACCAATCATGGAATGGTTAAATTTTTATTAACATTATTTTTATCCGAAAAAAATAAAGAACGAATTTTCAACAAAATATTTAAGTTTTCAACTAATGAGGTGAATTTTCAACTAAAAATATTTTTATTTCAAATCGAGAATAGTTGAATGTAAACAACAAGGACGAGTTTTCAACAAAAGACTTGAATCCTCAAACATTTAAATTTTAAAAAAATATAAATTTTTAACCAAAAACGAAATAGATCAATTTACAGTTAGAATAATTAATTTTTAATAAAATACGAATTTTTTTAAAAATAGATAAATTTTCAATAAAAAAATAACTTTCTAACAAAATTGTTGAATTTTCAATGAAATAATAAAATTCTTAACGTAAAATATAAGCGTCTGGTGGAAGCAACTGCGAAGAAAAGAAATAGAAATAGGAATCCCTGACTGATTTTTCATTTTTCCTTGAACATTAATATTCAAAGACCAGAATCTTAATCTTAATCGATTGACAATCGAAAATTCTTGAATTTTTAAAGTTTAGAATATATATTAATTATTAAATTTCAAATATTTATATCTTAAAGGTTTTTATATTATATTTCTTATTATATTTTATATGTTTCCATGAAATATATAGTTCAATTTTGAAGAATGAATGTAAAAAATTCTTCAATTTTTAGGATTTGCAATTAAGAATTCTTTAATTTTGAAGATGAATAAATCAAAATTCTAAAATTTAGATGATTTTGATGATTACAAGTTAAGAGTTATTAATATTCTAAGTCTTCCAAATTGGAGAAACTTTCAATCAAAATCTTCAAAATTACGGAATGTTCAATTCTAAAACTTAAAACTGGCATAATTTTCAATTGTCAATTTTCAAAGTTGAAAACACTTCAATTTTAAAGATTTACAATTTTGAATAGTTACAATAAAAAATCTTTGAATTTTGGAAATACAGAATTAAAAATTGTTCAATCTTGAAGAACTATATTTTAAAGGTATGCAATTTTGATTTGTTTTAATAGTTCAGTTAGGAAGATTTACAATTTAAAACTCTTCAATTTTTGAGATTGGCAATTGAAAATTTTTCAATTTTTAAGATTTTGCAGAATTTTTCATTGTAAAAATTAAAACTTGTCTAATTTTCAATTGAAGATTTTCAAAATTAAAAACCCTATCATTTTAAACATGTATATATCAAAATTCTTAAATTTGGATAATTTTGAAAAACAAAAGTTAAGACTTTTTATTTCTAAATCTTCCAAATTAAAAAAAAATGAAACAATGAAAAATTCTTCAAGTTTTTAGATTCACAATTGAGAATTCTTTAATTTTTAAGATGAATCAATCAAAATTCTTAGAGGATTATTTTCAGGATTAAAAGTCAAAAATTTTCAATATTTAAAATCTTCCAAATTGAAGAAATTTTAAATGTAAATCATCAAAATTACAGAATTTTTAATTGTAAAACTGAGAAATTGCATACTTTCTAATTGCAAAAATGAAACATTTTGACCTCTTCAATTTTAAAGATATACAATTTAAATTACTACAATTTTAAAGAGTTACATTTAAAAATCCTTGAATTTTGAAAATATAGAATTGGAAATTCTTCAATTGTGAAGATTTTTAATTAAGGATTCTTCAATTTTGAAGTTGTATAAATAAAAAAATCTTATATTTCGATGATTTTGAAGATTAAAAATCAAAAGTTTTCAATATTCTAAATCTTCCAAATTGGAGAAATTTTAAATGTATCATAAAAATTACAGAATATTTAAAACTTGCATAATTTTCTAATGTCAATTTTTAAAATTAAAAACTCTTCAATTTTAAAGATTAGCAATTTGTAGTTCTACAATTTTAAAGAGTTTGAATAAAAAATTCTCGAATTTTGCAAAAAATATCATTGAAAATAATTCAAGTTTCAAGATTTATATTTTAAAGGTATATAAGTTGGATTATTTGTTTGGACTAGTTCAATTTTGAAGATTTACAATTCAAAATTCTTAAATTTTTAAGATTTTCAGTTAAGGATTCTTCAATTTTAAAGTTATATAAATAAAAATTCTCAAATTTTGATGATTTTGAGATCAAAATCACAGAATTGTTAATTTTCAAAATTGAAATCTCTTCAATTTGAAAATTTTACAATTTAAATTTCTACAATTTAAAAAAAAAATTTCAAAAAGATTTTATTTTTTAAATTCCTATAATTTTTTATAAGTTTCCTCATATAAAAAAGGAATGATAATTCAGGAAATCAGGCATTGTGATTTAAAAAACGAAATTTCCTTATTTTTCATATTTTTTAATAAATGATAAAAAAATACACCTTAACATAGCAAAATTAATTTTTTAAAGAAAACCAGCCAGATTTAGAAACTATCGAACTAAAGTAAAAGATTCCAGCCTAGGGATATAAAAAAAAGAAAAGTCCTCATTTTGTTAGAACTCATAACAAAAAAATTAAACCATGACATAAAAAATTTTGATTTATATGGTTTTGTGATCAAGGACATTTATTGTTTAACTGTAATGACGTCTGCAATAATAATAGAAAGTTAAGGTCGTTAAAATCCGTGACCAGGGTCAATTATTATCAATTCGCTAACCATTCTCATCCATGTGCAAAAATCACTGCACATTATCACTGAATCGATTATTTGTTCTATAACAAAATCTCAATTAGATCATTATAATGCAAAATTTTAATGCAATATAGTCAAGAATATTCATAAAAAAATTCATTAGAAATTTTAGTTTCATTCTTCTTTGATAATTTCACCATCCGTAGAAATAATAAGGTTTTAAAAATTCTAGAGCATTCATGAAGCTGTAAAATAAAGTATTGGAATTCGATGTGAAATCGGATTTCGATATAAAATCAGGCTAGGTAGCACGAAGGAATTGGATTTCGATAAAAATGTATATCCTCTCAAGAGTTTTAAATTTTAATACTATTTTATAACATTCATTTTCCCATTTTGAGAGATTATGATAAGGCTTTATTATTATTTAATATTAGTATTTCCTTGAATTTAAGGATAAGGATAAGGACAATTATTGAGAGTTTAGAAAATTTATAGATTTTAGCGTTAAAAATTGAAATTTTTCTACTGAAAAGATAAAATAAGAGCGATAACGCAAACGCAACTTAATTTACTTATGCTATTACATAACCATTACTTACAAATTTTTCCGCTTCTAATTTAAGCTACTTTCGTTTCCCTTTTCTTTCACTTCTCTTGTAACTCCATTTTGCTCTTTTTTGCATCCATTCTTTCATTCTTACTCATTTGCTCTCCTAGCACCCTCTAACTCCTTCATCCACTCTTCCCCCACACCATCCTCCCCTAGAATCTTTACCACATTCTCTTGCCAGCTTCCTTTATCTTCCATTCCTCTCCTGCATCCTTCCCATACATGCTCCCATGTTTCCTCTTCCCATTCACAGATTCTGCACTTCCTGTTCTCTTTCTTTCCCCAATACATACCTACCCTTACCTCGTTTCCCAATCTACATCTTGCTATTCTGGTCCATCTTTTCTCTCCCCATCTCTTTTCTAAATACTTTGGTACTCCTTCTTTTTTTATGATCTTATACCATTTATTATATTTTGATTTCTCAATCATACCCCATCTTTCTATTAATTGTCTTTCCCTATCCTTTTCTTCCACTTCTTTACAACTGACTTCAGTCCCGTCTTCTATACCTATAGCTTTAAAGAACTCCCTCCTTTCTTCTTCCCATCTCGGTAATTCCATCGCCCTCCCTCTCATTTATTCTACATCCATCAAACACTTTCTCGCTAACTCCCCTCCCTTTCCCTCCCACAGGTTCGGCTCAAAATTCCAGGACCTCTTTTCCGCTCTAGTACCTAATTTATCCCTTTGCGCTTCTTCTCTCACCATATATCCCAGTGTGCTCCAGTCTACCCCTAGCGTCCACCTTATATCAGTGGTGCTAACACACCGCGACTTTTTCAACTGCGCAGGCGTCGCGTAAAGAAGGAGTGACGAAGAGAACCTTAGTATTCTTCCTTACTCCACCATTGCGCGACGCTTGCGCAGTTGAAAAAGTCGCGGTCCATTAGCACCACTGCCTTATATACCTTTCTTGTAAACTCTAAATCTCTTTCCTTTCTTTCCATCCTCATATCTTTGCTCCATAACCTAATACCGGCCATACCAGCGTATCAAATAACTAGATTCTCCTTCTCCAATTTTTTTTAAACCTTCTTTTTCCTATTCCCCATATATGCTTCATTACCCCTACTGCTTTTTTTTATCTTTTCTCTTATATGAGCTCTATGATCTCCATTTGCTCTTTCTTCCCCCTCCTTTTCTAAACCTCATTATCTTTGTCTTTTCTACATTTAAATTCAAGTTTTTTCCATCTAAGTATTTCTCTAATCCTGTAATTAAGCCCGCCATCCCTTCTTCATCCTCTGCCATCAACACTATATCGTCTGCGTATTCCAGTGTATATATCTTTTCGTTCCCTATCCTAACTCCTCCCCACCCTTTTCTCTTCATTTCTTCTTCCAAGTCTCATATTAATATATTAAATAAATGTGGGCTCAGAGGACATCCTTGCCTTACTCCTCTGACCAACCAGAAACTAACTCCTACTTGCTCTCCTACCTTTACCTTGCTTTTTGTCTCTCTAAAAATTTCCGATACTCTCTTTATTAATCCCTCTCGTATCCCCTTTTTCACCATAACTTTTTCTATCTCGGCTCAGTTTAATGAGTCAAACGCCGCCTTTAAGTCCACGAATATTGCTACCATTACCCTTTTCTGCCTTTTAATCCTCTTATATACTAAATAGTTCAGAACATATATATTGTCCAACTTCTTTTTTTAACCTCTCCGATAAAACAGTCACATATACTTTATACAGTGTTGGCATTAGTGTCACTCCCCTATAATCTTTAACCTCCTCCTCTTTGCCTTTCTTCACTATTGGTATCACTACTCCTTCGTTCCATCACTCTGGCCACCCCTCTCCTCTCCATACTTTATTGCACATTATCCATGCTCATTCCTTCAATTCTGTCCCCCCATATTTCCATACTTCATTTGGAATCTCATCTATACCAGGTGCCTTTCCATCTTTCATCATCCCTAATACCTTGTCTATTTCTTCCCTTGTAATGTCCTCCTTCTCAACTGTTTCCCTACCATCTTTTCCTCCTTTCCTAAGTTTCCTCTTTACCCCTGCTAGTAATTCCATAAAATATTTTTTCCATTCTACCATCTCAATATCCTGCTTTACTCTTTTCTTTCTTCTTCTCTCTCTATTTACCACCTTCTAAACCTCTTCTTCCGTTCTAGCCTTCTCCGCTTCTTCTTCAAACCTTTTATTTTCCTTCTCTTTTTTTTTGATCACACAACTCAGTATACTCCTTTTTTCTTCTATATTCTTCTCCACTACTTCTCCCTTTTCTCCATTTTCTCAATTCCCTTTTCACATCCTTCTTCTTCTGTTTACAATTCTCATCCCATCCACTTCTATCCCCTCCTTCACTAATTTCTTTTTTGCTTGTGCACTCTAATAGTCCGTTTATTTCTCCTATAATTATTTCGATTTCCTCGTTTACATTTCCTTCCCCCATTTTGATATTCCGGACTTTTTCTTTAAACTGTTCTTTACCTTCCATTGACCAATCCCCTCTTCCTGCTCTTTTTACTTTTGCTTCCTTTTTAGCTTTATTGATATCACTCATTTCTCCCTCTACTGTCACTATTAAGGGAAAGTGATCCGAATCTACATAATTTCCTATGAGTTACGATTTTTGCTGTAACTTGGAATTTTGGTTGAGGTTTCAGCTATTTTTTTTTAAATTCTTCTCTTTTGGTTAAATTTAACTGCGATCGATTTCAAATTAAAACTTTTTTTTGGTTGAAACAGGCCTCACAGTCCCTATGGGATAAAATATAGGGATCAAAGGGTACTTTTTGTCACGCTTACAGGGTATTTTTTCACGCTCAAAGGGTACTTTTTTCACGCTCAAAAGGTGACAAATTCAGGATAAATTCGTAAGATTTGAAAACAATTCAAGTTAAATTCGAAAGAATCCAAATTAATTGAAAACATTTAAAAAATTCCATTGTTTTACGTGAAATTGGAATGAATTTAGAGGAATTTAAGGTAAATAAGAAAAATTCGATGAAATTCATAAAAATTCAAGATGAATTTGAACAAATTCAAATGAATTGAAAACAATTTAAACATAAGAAAAAATTTTATTGAATTCAGTAAATTTGAAATAAGCTTAGAAAAATTCAAGGGAATTCCAAAGAATATGATGAAATGGCTAAGAATTCTAGGTGAGGTTAAAATACTTCAGGACCAATTGAATAAAAACTTTTAAAAATTTAAAAAAAAAACCTTGAATTAAGTTGGATTGAGTTAATTTAGTAGAATTCAAGTGAACTGAAAAATTTCAAGAAAATTCCAAAGAACTGAAAAGAATTCAGGGTGAATTCCAAAAAATAATTTCAAATGTCATCAAATCTTGAAAATCCTACCAATTTATAAACAAAAAAGTGACTAATGACTGCGAACCAATTCAAAAGAATTCAAAGAATTCAAATTAATTGGGAATGATTTTAAAAATCGAAAAAATTCCATTGATTTCAGTAAAATTTGAGCGAATTTAGTGGAATTTAAGGGAAATGAGAAGAATTCGATGAAATTCATGAAGAAATCAAGCTGAATTTCAACTACAAAAGTTAAATAGACAAATTTTCAACCAAACAAATGAATTTTCAACTAAAAAGAATAATTTGTAACAAAATACGTGAATTTTAAACAAAATATTTCAATTTTTAATGGAGATTTCAACCCAATAATTGAATTTTCAACCAAAAAGGTTATATTGCTACCGAGAAAAGACAAATTTTCTACAAAATAGATGAATTTTCAACCAAAAATATTGAATGTTTATAAAAAAAATGTCGAAGAAAAATGGAATAGTTAAATTTTTAGTTAAAAAAATTAATATTCTATAATTTTCAACCAAATATTTTAATTAATGGAATTTTTAACCTAATAGTTGAATTTTCAACCAAAAAGGTGAATTAGTCACCAAAAAGATTAATATTCTACCAGAAAAGACAAAGCTTCAACAAAATACAGAAGTTTTCAAACAAATTGTTGAATTTTCAACTGATGAAAATTTATGTTCAAACAAACATTTAAATTAAAAAAACTAATTAAACCAAAATTGAACCAAAAAGATTAATTTTCTGCCAAAAAAGAGTAATTTTTAATAAAATGCATGCATTTTCAACCAAATAGTGGAATTTTCAACTGCAGAAGATACATTTTTAACCAAACATAGAATAGAAATTTTAAGTTCAAAAATAATTTTAAAAATGTTACAAAATCGTTAAATTATTACAAATTTCTTCTTTGAAAATGTTACAACATTCTGAGGTTAAAATTCGGCTCTTTCGTTTCAAAATTGATCTTTTCTTTTTTAAATATCATTTTGTGTTGTTGAAGATTCAACTATTTTGGTAGAAAATTAATTTGATTTTGTTGAGGATTTTTTGGTTGAATTTAACTGTCTTTGATTTAAAACTAAAATCTTTTTTGGTTGAATTAATACCAACTATTATATTATTCCTGAAGAATCCATCTATTTTAGTTGAAAATTCATGTATTTTGTTAAAAGTTCAACTATCTTAAAAGAAAATTCTAACTATTCCGTTGAAAAGTAACTTTTTTTGAAAATTCATATTTTTTGTGAAAATGCAACTGTTTTGTAGAAAATTCATCTTTTTTATTTGAAAATTCAACAATTCAGTGGAATTTTTTTCATTCTTAGTGCGAAATTCGGCTTTTTCGTTTCAAAATTGATCTGTTTTTGTAAAAAAAATAATTTTGTGTTGCTGAAGATTCAACTATTTTGGTAGAAAATTAATCTGATTTATGAGGATTTTTTGGTTGAACTCAACTGTCTTTGATTAAAAATTAAAATCTTTTTTGGTTGAAAATTCATGTATTTTGTTCAAAATGCAACTATTTTGATAGAAAGTTCAACTAGTTGGTTAAAAAATAACAAACATTTTTGTGAAAATTCAACTGTTTTGTTGAAAAATGTTGTTTTTGCTTTGAAAATTCAATTTTTTTGGTCAAAAGAAATCTGTAGAAGGTTCAGCTCCTTGAAATTTTGTGTTTTTGGTTGAAAATTTAAATACTCGGTTGAAAGTTGAAGTACACACATTATTAAAAATTCAGTTGTTTGCTCAAAGATTCATAATTGTAGTTAAAAATTTATCTCTTTGATTGGAAATTTTACTATTTTGTGTCAAATTTTTTTTTCTTCAGAAAATTCAAATATTTTGGTGGAAACTTCAACTATTTATATCAGGTTACAGAATAAATTCTTGAATTTCGAAATACATAATTTTTATAGTTTAAAGATTCCTATAGTACATTAAAATTTATTTTATGAATAAAATTGACTTTTGAGAGAGAATTTAGAAGACTTTAAGGGAATTCAGGAGACAATGATAAAATTAATACGATTTTAGGTGAATTGAACCAAAATTTTAAAAAGAAAGAAAATCATTCAGTTGAGTCAAATTGTAGTGGACAGAATTTTAAAAAATTTAACAGAATTAATGTGAATTGAAAAAAATTTGAACCAATAAATTGAATAAAATTCAGGACAAATTAATAATAATTCAGGGTGAATTACAAATGAATGCAAATGAATTGCAAAAAATTCCAAATATTTCATTGAGCTTAGTAAAACTGGAGTGAAGATTCAGAATTTAGAAGATCTCAAGGGTATTCAAGAGAATTCGCTAAAATTTATACGAATCTAAGATAAATTTAAAAGAATTCAAGGCGTCTTAAAAATAATTCAAATAAACACAAAAAAAATTAAAATCCAAAAAACGTCCATTAAATTCAGATAAAGGGGAGTGAATAGAAATCTGATGAAATTCAAAAGAATTCAATGTGAACCAAAAGGTTTTCGAAGGGAATTAAAAAAACGGAAAATCCAAAAAAGATTCATTAAACTCAGTGGATTTTAAGGGTATTTCAAGAAATTCAGGGTGATTGGAAAAGAGTTCAGAGGAATTTAATATAATTGCAAGCTCACTATGAAGTGATATTTGCATTTAAAAAAGTGAAAATCGTGACTTTATCTAAAAAAAAAGAATTTTTGAGACAAAATGTGTATTTTCGAAATTCAAGATTTTTTTCATTTTTTGTGGTTCAACAAATAGTTAAGTTTTCAACCTAAAAAGTGGAATTTTCAAAAAAACAGTAAACTTATAAACCGAAGAAGAATTTTTGACAAGAAAGTTTTTTTGTAATCAAGAAAGATGAAGTTTCAACGAAATAGTTGAATTTTAAACCAAAAAATATGAATTTTCAACGAAAAATGCAAAATTTTCTGTTTAAAAAATTAATTTTCAACATAGTTGAAAATTTAACTATTTGGTTGAAAATTTATGTATTTTGTTACAAATTCGTCTGTTGGCATAAAATTGCTCCTCTTGGTTGAAAATTCCGCTATGTGGTTGTAATAAATTAACTACTTTTTTTAAAGTTTAATTATTTTTTGAAAATTCAACAATTCAATTTTGTTGAATATTCAATATTAAAGTCATCATTTTTGGTCGACAAGTAAAATTTTTTGTTGAAAATTCGTCCTTTTGGATTGAGAATTTATCTTTTATAGTAGAAAAGTCATGTTTTTGGTTGAAAATTACGTCTTTTCGAGTAGAAAATCATCTTCTTTGTTGAAAATTTCTTTTTCTTTTTATGGAAAACTAATGTTTTAACTGAAAATTTAACTATTCCATTTTTTGTTGAAAACTTATTTTCATTAGTTGAAAATTGAACTATTTCGTTAAAAATTGATTTATTTTGTTCGAAATTTGTCTTTTGGTTGAATGTTCAACTACTTTGTTGAAAAATCTTTTTTTTTTTGTTGAAGATTATTCTCTGGTTGAAATTTCAACTATTTTGTTAAAAATTCGTCTTTTTTGCTTAGAATATAAACGAGAACATTTTTCGTTGAGAATTCATATTTTTTTCTTGAAAATTTGAAATCGTTTTAACTGAAAACTTAACTCTTTAATTTTTTCTTGATAATTTATCTTTTTTAGTTGAAAATTCAACTATTTGGTTGAAAGTTCGTGTATTTTATTGAAAATTCAACTATACTCGATTGAAAGTTTACCTACTGCTTGAAAAATCATTTTTTCGGTTGAAGATTCATCATTTCATTTGAAAATTATATTATGACGTTGAAAATTTATATATTTTATTGAAAAGTCGTTTTTTGGTAGAAAATTAATCTTCTTCGTTAGAAATTCATACTTTCTTGAAACTTGATCTACTTTGTTAAACATTCATTTTTGTTGTTGAAGATTCATCATTTCAATTGAAAATTCATCATTTTTATTGAAAATTCACCTCTTTGGTTGAAAAATGAACTATTTGGTTGAAAATGAGTCATTTCTGGTTGCAATATCAAATATTACATTTTTGGTTGAAAATTCAACTATTTTTGTGAAAATTCGTTTTTTTTTAATTGAAAAGTAATCGTTTTACTCAAAAATTAAAAATATCATTTTTGCTTGATACCTTATTTTATTTAGTTGAAAATATAACTATATTGAGAAAAAAATTATTGACTCAGTTAAAATGTGGTCTTTTGGTAGAAAATTAATCTTCTCGGTTAAAAATTCATTGTTTTCTTAGTTCAAAATTCAACTATTCGGTTAAAAACTTCAATTCATTTTAATATTTCCTTACATTTTTAATTTGTTTTTAATGTTTTAACTTGTTTCGTTGTTTTACGGTTGCTTAACGGTTTCCGCATGAAAGCATGAAGGATCGTTTAATACTTTGAGCCTTGTGTAACGATACATGACATATTTAGCTCACGGATATGTGTAAGACATATTAGCACACGTGCTTTGCGCACGCGAATTTAATGCAGCAAACTGACTGCATTGTCAAGATCCCCTTTAATATTTACATCCATCCGATAAATATCAGCAAACATTATTAAACACGGAAAATAAACTGTTCCAATTTTACATTTTCGATCGCAATCAAACAAATATTGTCTTTGAGAATAATATATTCGCGATGAAGGTGGTTCACAAATACTTGTTTTTATTTTTCGGCGGCCGTATCGCAACAGTTTGTTTCTCGGGGTGAAAAAATAATCTCAGATTTTAAAAAAATTGTTTAAATGTTGCGAGCGTGAGAACAAAGATTATTTAGCGCCGGTAAAAGTCATAACAAGTACGATTTCTTAGGAAGAGAGAGATATAAAAGCATAATTGTACCCCTAAACATTTTTTAGGGATTACTCAAAAACTGATTGGATTGGAAAAAATCATTGATAAAATTTTTCATGGCTTCAACACTAAAGGCTGATAAAGTAGCATTATATATAGGAAGAGGAAAAAATAATTTATGTTATATGAAATCATGTATTTTTTTATTTGCAGCAAACATACAGTTGAACTTTGCAATTTTGGTTACTTCTGGTTTAAACGAAGCATGCACTTCGAAATTTTTTTTATGTTGTAAGAGTGAGTCTTATTGATATGGCGGTTTCCAATTTTGTATAATATGTAGAATAAGTAAAAGTTTAAATGTATAAAACAGAAATTATTATGATTAATTTGTCGACTAGTCTAGTCGCCAGTAACACTTCTGTATGCACTAAGACGTCCCCGAGATACCTTTTTTTTAAAGATGAAAAACTGTCCCCGGATTACGAATGTCATGGTTATTTTTCAATATCCTAGTCAGTTTTGGTTTGAACAATTTTTTAAACATGTTTTCAAACATTATTTGTCGACAAAAAATTATTTTTAGCATCTCTGAGCAAAAATAAAATCTTTTGCTTTTTGCATTTTTTTAGTAGGATAAACCGTATACAATTTACAGAGTTAAAAAGGTTTAGTTAAACACATATTAGTTTTAGAAAAATATCTTATGAATGAAAATTGTAGCTAATACAAAGTAGAAAACTCTCATTTTGTGTCCGATTAAAAAAAGATATATTTGGCGCTGCTGAAAGTCATAAAATGTATGTTCTCTTAAGAATAGACAAATATAAGAGCATAATAAACATTTTTCAAGGAATGGTTAAACATTGATTGGATTGAAAAAAATCTTTAATTACGCTTTTAATGGCTTTAACATTACTGAAAACTGATTAAATATTAATTTTATATAAAATCATATATTTTTTTCATATTGCAACAAACATACAGTTGAACTCTGCAATGCTGGTTACTCCTGGTTTAAAGGAAGCATGCACTTCGAAAATTTTTTGTTTATGTTTTCAGAGTGAGTCTCATTGATATGGCGGTTTCCAATTTTGTATAATATGCAGAATACGTAAACGTTTAAATGTATAAAAGAGCAATTATTATAATTAATTTATTGACTAGTCTAGTCGCCAGTAATACTTTTGTATGCACTAATCGTCCCCGAGATACCTTTTTTTATTTTTTCAAAATCCTGGTCAGTTTTTATTTAAACAATTTTTAAACAAGTTTTTGAACATTATTTATCAAAAAAAAAATTATAAAATTATTTTTAGCATCTCTCGGCAAAAATAAAACTTTTTGCTTCTTGCACTTTTTTAGTAGGATGAACCGTATACAATTTACAGAGTTAAAAACGTTTAGTGAAACACATATTAGTTTTAGAAAATTATCTTGGCAATGAAAATTGTAGCTAATACAAGGTAGACAACTTTTATTTCGTGCCCGATTCAAAAAAAATTATTTGGCGCTCCTGAAAGTCATAAAATGCATGGTCTCTTAAAAACAGACAAATATAAGAGCATAATTATACCCCTAAATATTTTTCTAAGGAATGCTTGAAAATGTATTGGATCAAACAAATCTTTAATTACACTTTTAATGGCTTTAATATCACTAAAAGCTGATAAAATATTTATTTTATATGAAATCATATATTTTTTTCATTTCCAACAAACATACAGTTGAAATGTGCAATGTTGGTTACTCCTGGTTTAAACGAAGTATGAACTTCAAAAATTTTTTGTTTATGCTGTCAGAGTGAGTCTTATTGATATGGCGGTTTTCAATTTTGTATAATATGCAGAATAAGCGAAAGTTTAAATGTATAAAACAGAAATTATTATGATTAATTTATCGACTAGTCTAGTCGCCACCATTTTTTCTGTATGCACTAAGACGTCCCCGAGATACCTTTTTTTTAAAGATCAAAAACCGTCCTCGGATTACGAATACCATGATTATTTTTTCCAAATCCTGGTCAGTTTTTGTTTAAATAATTTTTAAACATGTTTTTAAACATGTTTTTAAACATTATTTATCGACAAAAAATTATTTTTAGCATCTCTGAGCAAAAACACATATTGGTCCCAGAGATGAATAAAATTATGAATAAAAATTGTAGCTAATACAAAGTAGAAAACTTTCATTTTGTGTCCGATTAAAAAAAATTATTTGGCTCTGCTGAAAGTAATAAAATGTATGGTCTCTTGAAAACAGACAAATATAAGAGCATAATTGCACCCCTAAACATTTTTTTAAGGAATGGTTAAAAATTGATTGGATTGGAAAAAATCTTCAATTACGCTTTTAATGGCTTCAACATCATTAAAAGCTGATAAAATATTAATTTTATATAATAATTTTGTATAATATGCAGAATAAGTAAAAGGTTGAATGTATAAAAGAGCAATTATTATGATTAATTTATTGACTAGTTTAGTCGCCAGTAACACTTCTGTATGCACTAAGACGTCCCCGAGATACCTTTTTTTTAAAATATCAAAAACCGTCCCCGGATTACGAATATAATGGTTATTTTTTCAAAATCCTGGTCAGTTTTTGTTTAATCAATTTTTCACACATGTTTTCAAACATTATTTATCGACAAAAAATAATTTTTACCAGCTCTGAGCAAAAATGAAACCTTTTGCTTTTTGTACTTTTTTAGTAGGATAATCCGTATACAATTTACAGAGTTAAAAACGTTTAGTCAAATACATATTAGTTTTAGAAAATTATCTTAGGAATTAAAATTGTAGCTAATACGAAGTAGAAAACTCTTATTTTGTGTCCGATTAAAAAAAATTATTAGGCGCTGCTGGAAGTCATAAAATGTATGTTCTCTTCAGAATAGACAAATATAAGAGCATAATAAACATTTTTCAAGGCATGGTTAAACATTGATTGGATTTAAAAAAATCTTTAATTACGCTTTTAATGGCTTCACCATCACTGAAAACTGATTAAATATTAATTTTATATAAAATCATATATTTTTTCATATTGCAACAAACATACAGTTGAAATGTGCAATGTTGGTTACTCCTGGTCTAAACGAAGCATGCACTTTGAAAATTTTTTGTTTATGTTGTCAGAGTGAGTCTTATTGATAAAACGGTTTCCAATTTTGTATAATATGTAGAATAAGTAAAAATTACTATGATTAATTTGTCGAATAGTCTAGTCGCCACCATTTTTTCTGTATGCACTAAGACGTCCCCGAGATACCTTTTTTTTTAAAGATCAAAAACCGTCCCCGGATTACGAATATCATGGTTATTTTTCCCAAATCCTGGTCAGTTTTTATATAAACAATTTTTAAACAAGTTTTTAAACATTATATATTGACAAAAAATTACAAAATTATTTTTAGCATCTCTGAGCAAAAATAAAACTTCTTGCTTCTTGCACTTTTTTAGTAGGACAAACCGTATACAATTTACAGAGTTAAAAACGTTTAGTTAAACACATATTAGTTTTAGAAAAATATCTAATGAATGAAAATGTTAGTTAATACAAAGTAGAAAACATTTTGTGTCTGATTAAAAAAAAAAATTATTTGGTGCTGCTGAAAGTCATAAAATGTATGGTCTCTCAAGAACAGACAAATATAAGAGCTTAATTTTGCCCCTAAAAATTTTTTGTAATGACTGCCAAAATTCTGGGACATTCCCTATACAATAGGAAAAAAATATGTCACAGAGATGAGTTGAAAAATTTCAAACCTGGGCACCGGAAATAATATTTTAAACCAAATTTTTCTTCAACGAGCCATTTAATAGTTTCTTCATCACTAAAATTTGATGAATTAGCAATATACATAAATACGAGGCAGAAGGAATAATTTATATTTCATATAAAACCATTTTTTATATTTTCTTATAATCAGAATAAACATACATTTGAAAAATTGGAATGAGTATCAACTTGAGTGCCTAAAAAGTATATTTTAATTTTTATACTTTTTTGCTTCTCAAATCAAAATTGATAAAATTTAAGTAATGGCTAGTGAAATTTTACATATTCTATTAGCGAAAAATGAGTCATGAAAGATTAGTAGTAAATTACTAATTCAATTAGTCAAGATTATTTATAATTCAATAGTGAAAAACAACTAATTACTCAGTAAAAATATACTAACTTATTCAGAACTGTATATGGGTTATTGATTGTGAATTCTCTTTTGTTAAAGCTCCTTCGGCCTTAACGAACACATTCTCATCACGTGTCTCGTGAGAAAAAAAGCGTAAAAGCAAATTTCAAGATCTAATTGAAAAACAATTTTGTTATTAAGAGGGCACTTTCGAAAAAAGTATATTAAATTTTTTTTTTCAAACTGATTTATTTGAGCGTACGTGTATTTGGACATTATTTTTCATTTTTCAAAAGCTATTCCATTAACTTTAAAAATGTTTTAAAACATTTATATCGTTTTTACGACTTACTTTGTTAGTTTTTTTTTACAAATAAAAAATAAATACACTTTGGTAAAAAATAATTTTTGCCAACGTTATAAAAAAAATTATTTTTCGTCCCATGCAATTGGTATTATTGCTTGGCCTTCGGCCTACAGACATATTGTCAGCTGACGTCACAACATGAAATACCTAATTGGTTCTGCAATTAATTTTTTTTGTTTATTGCATTTCTAAGTACAAAAATTGTATTATTTGTTTATTTATATTTTTGTATAACTGAAACAAAATTATTTATCACCGATCACTTCGGACAAAGAATTTTTGAAGAACAAGAAAAAATCTGCCTCAGTCCGGATTTGAACCGAGAACGCCACTATCAATTGGAGCGTTAACCAATCATCGTTTAATGCCTTGCTCATTCATAGTGGCGTACTCGGTTAAAATCCAGGTTAAGGTGAATTTTTTCTTGTTCTTTAAAAATTATTGCCGGAAATTTCTAATCCGATATAATTTATAAAAAATGCATTTTTTTAAATAAACATTCAAATTCATTAGTTTTTTTATTCACTATATTAAATTAAATATTTTACTACACGATTCTCTGTAAAAATGAATTTTATATCGGAAAAAATAGTTTCTGTGTAATTTAGAAGGCATGCGAGACTGTCTAGAAAATATTTTGTATTTAAATGACAATAGGGTTATGACTTTATCTATACGTGCTCATACGTACAAACCCATATCCGCGATTCGTGATAGCAGGTGCCTCCAATTATCACAAATATTTAAATAAGCCATCAAACTGATCAGATTACAACTGAAAGGATTGAACGGAAAATGAAAAATAATTGAAAATTTAAGATTGTGTCAATTTTCGGGAGGTATAAAAATCACCAAGCTACAATCAATAGAGGACAATTCTTTGGAGATATTTCAGTCGTCAAACACAAAAATTGTTTTTTTTTTGTATTTTTCACAAAAATAAAAAAATCTCACTTAATCACGGTGTTTGAAAATTTAGAACCTAAAAAATTTGAAAGCACATTAAATTTCGGATTGAAGACAATATGTTCAAAAAAATAGAATATATTCTCATTTTGTACTAAAAATTTTTCTGGGTTGGTTAGAAATCTATTATTTTAAAAATAAACGATATATGTCATTTTTTAAAGATGTAATGAAAAATAATCAATTATAATTTTAATATTAACACGTATGGTGTCTTAATTTTTAATTACACTAATTAATTATTTTACGTAAATTAATATTTTAAATTAATGATTGTGCACTGTATGATCATTATATACTGTAGGGTTGTCTCCCCTTATTTTTTAAAAATGTAAACATTTTTAGAAAAGTGTAAAAATTTGGTGAATTTCATTTGGAAAATTTTAATATTTTAAAAACTGAAAGTGGTTTTTTTTTTTTAATTTTTATTTTAAACATAACTAATAGATATGATTTTTTAAAGATGTAACCATTTTTAGAAAAATATGAAAATTTTGTGAATTTCTTTTGGAAAGTTTTAATTTTTTCAAAACTGAAATTGTTTTTTTAGAAATTTATTATTTTAAATATAACCGATAGATATGATTTTTTATATATGTAACCATTTTTAAAAAAATATAAAAATGTTGTGGATTTCATTGGGAAACTTTTAATATTTTCAAAACTGAAAGTGTTTTTTTTAAATAAATTTATAATTTTAAATATAACCACTAGATATGATTTTTTAAAGATTTATGTAACCATTTTTAGAAAAATGTGATAATTTTGTGAATTTTATTTTGAAACTATTAATATTTTGAAAACTGAAAGGATTGGGTTAATATAGATTTTCATAATTTTAAATATAACGGATAGATATGTTTTTTAAAGATGAAACCTTTTTCTGAAAAATGTGGAAATTTTGTGAATTTCATTGGGACAATATTAGTATTTTTAAAACTGAAAAGGGTTGGTAAGAAATTTATTATTTTAAAAATGAGCAATATGTGTAATTTTTTAAACATTTAATCATTTTTAGAAAATTCTGACATTTTTTTCAAGATTCAAAAATTCTATGTATGGATATTTGTAGTATTCGGCAATTGGAAGAATTTATGCTCACGAATTTTTTCGATAAAAAGAAAATTATCAGAGTTATAGCTTTTGAAAACTTCAAAAAAACAAATGAAAATGAAAATTTTCAGCCAAGCAACGCACGATATGAAAAAAGACGAGAGAAGAAAAACGTTGATTTTTAGAAGCCCTACAAGTTTCTCATAAAAACTTTTTAAATTCACTTGAAAAATCAAAAATTCAAATTTTGATAGCAGAAAAAATAATGAAAAATAAAAGATTTCATTTTGCGGTCAAACTATGCAAGATAAGAAAAAAGGTGAATCGACAAAAATTATGCACCTGAAACAGATCTACAAATTTGTTTCTAATCACTTTTTGATAGGACGCGTAGTTTTTGTTTTATTCGTAAAAAACAACATTAAAAATTAAAAAATTAAATTTTTAGACAAACAACACAAGCTACGAAAAAATAAATAGACAAAAGTTGTTTACCCAAAAAAGAGCTACATATTTGTTATGAATTATTTTTTGATAAGACGCGAAATTTCTGTTCAATCGTGAAAAATGATATTACAAACAAATAAATTAAATTTGTGGAAAAAAGACCCCAGGTACAATAAAATGTTTAATAACAAAATTATTTAAAATTAGATCTTAAAATTTGCCTTCAACCTTTTTTCTCATGAGACACGTGATGAGAATGTGTTCGTTAAAGCCGAAGGAGCTTTAACAAAAGAGAATTCACAATCAATAAGATTCAGTTGTCAATGGTTTGACCTTTAATTTTAAAAGTCCTATGCAAAAATTGTTCATGCAAGGTACTTTTTGTAAAAAAAGAAATGAAAAGAAAAATCATTTATCCGGAAAAGATCTACAAATTTGTTATTAATAATTTTTATATAGGACGCGTGGTTTTCGTTTTAACCATAAAAAATAATATTACAAATTTTTTTAATTAAATTTTTGGAAAACCAACACAAGATTCGAAAAAATGAATGAACAAAAGTTGTTCCCCTGAAATAGATCTACAAATTTGTTTTGAATTATTTTTTGATGAGGCGCGTAGTTTTTGTTTTTATCGTAAAAAATACATTAAAAAAAATTGAATTTCTGGAAAAACTGCACAAGATACGAAAAAAATGAATAGACAAATGTTGTTCACCAAAAAAAGTTAGACAAGTTTGTTGAAAATTATTTTTGTATGAGATGCGTGGTTTTTTTTTTAATCGTGGAAAATGACATTACAAATAAACAAATTAAATTTTTTGAAAAAAGACACAAGATACAATAAAATGTTTAATTGCAAAATTTTTTGCCTGAATTAGATCTAAAAATTTGCTCCTGACCTTTTCTTCTCACGAGACGCGTGAAGAGAATGTGTGCGTTGAAGCCGAAGGAGCTTTAACAAAAGAGAATTCACAATCAATAAGTTTTAGTTGTCGATGGTTTGACCTTTAATTTCAAAAGTCCTATGAAAAAATTGTTCAT
This sequence comes from Andricus curvator, assembly GCA_932195095.1. NCBI lineage: Eukaryota > Metazoa > Arthropoda > Insecta > Hymenoptera > Cynipidae > Andricus > Andricus curvator. Next base: position 38,428 of record CAKNYM010038983.1, read on the forward strand.
GCAAGATACAAAAAAATAAATGAAAAGAAAAGTTATTCATCCGGAAAAGATCGACAAATTTGTTATTAATTACTTCTTGATAGGACGCGTAGTTTTTGTTTATTCGTAAAAAACAACATTAAAAATAAAAAAATTGAATTTTTTGACAAACAACGCAAGCTACGAAAAAAATAAACAGACAAAAGTTGTTCAACGAAAAAAGAGCTACAAATTTGTTATAGATCAATTCTTGATAAGACGTGTAATTTCTGTTCAATCGTGAAAAATGATATTACAAAAAAATAAATTAAATTTGTGAAAAAAAGACACGAGGTACAATAAAATGTTTAATAAAAAAATTGTTTTTAAAAATTAGATCATAAATTTTCTTTTAACCTTTCTTTCGCACGAGACACGTGATGAGCATGTGTTCGTTACAGCCGAAGGAGCTTTAACAAAAGAGAATTCACAATCAATAAGTTTTAGTTGTCGATGGTTTGACCTTTAATTTCAAAAGTCCAATGCAAAAATTGTTCATGCAAGATACAAAAAAATAAATGAAAAGAAA
>CAKNYM010038983.1:42802-55592 GCA_932195095.1 Andricus curvator
TTCAACAAAACAGTTGAATTTTTAAACAAAATGTTGACTTTTTAACAACAAAATATAAATTTTAAATGAAAATTATATTTTCTACGAAATAGTTGAATTTTCAACAAAACAGTTGTATTTTTATCCAATAAAAATGCAATTTCTACTAAAATCGATACATTTTTTAATTAAAAAGACAAATTAAAAATCAAACAGGTTAATTTTTTTTCAAAAAAGATTTCGGTCTATCTTTTAAGACCAAAATATAAATTTTAAATAAAAATTATATTTTTTACGAAATAGTTGAATTTTCAACAAAACAGTTGCATTTTTATCCAATAAAAATGCAATTTCTACTAAAATCGATACATTTTTTAATTAAAAAGACAAATTAAAAATCAAACAGGTTAATTTTTTTTCAAAAAAGATTTCGGTCTATCTTTTAAGACCAAAATATAAATTTCAAATAAAAATTATATTTTTTACGAAATAGTTGAATTTTCAACAAATTAAAAAAAAAACAGTTGAATATTCATCCAAAAAAGATTTCAGGTGTTTTTCCAACACCAAAATATTAATTTTAAACAAAAATTTATAATTAAAAAGATAATCTTCAGGAGGAAGCATCTGCAAAAAAATATATATAAATACAAAGTAAATTAATTACTCACAAGAATATTACAGATGAAAAAAATTTTTTTAATTCAAATTGAAAAATTGTTAATTCATTCTGCTTGATAGTTATATCAAGTTATGAAAATTTCCTGACTTTTGTAAGAATAATTTTTTTAAATCCCTGACCAGGTTTTTTTGGCGCGTAAAGTTAAATTCATAACGATTGAATGTTCCACCCAAAAACGAACAGTTGAATTTTCTACCAAAATAGTTTAATTTTTTAATTAAATAGTTTAATTTAAAAAAAAGAAGACATAAGTTTTCAACCGAAAATGAAAAAGTTACATTTTCATGAAAAAAAATTGATTCTCAATAAAAAAAAACTAATTTTCCACTAGTTAAATTAAATAAACAAGACGAATTTTTACCAAAATATTTAAATTCACAGCCAATTAGATAAATTAAAAAAAAAATAATATTAATTTTTAACCAAATAGTTAAGTTTTCAACCAAAAATGGAAGTTACATTTTCAGTTTAAACAACTAATTTTCAACAAAAAATTGAACGAATTTTCTACCAGTTAAATTGAACCAAAAAAGACAAATTTTTAACAAAATAGTTGAATTTACAGCCAATAAGATGAATTTTCCAAAAAGAAGATTAATTTTCCACCCAAAAATAAGTTTTTCCAACAAAATACATGAATTTGACACGAAAAAGTTGTATTTTCTACCCAAAAAAGAAGTTAATTTTCCACCAAGTAGTTAATTTTTCAAATATATAGTTCAATTTTTATCAAAATAGTTGAATAGTTGAACTAAAAAAGATAATTTTTCAACCAAAAAGGAATAGTTACATTTTTAGTTCCAAAAATTAATTTTCAAAAAAAAAAAATAATTATCTTCCAGTTAAATTCAACCAATAAACAGCCAAAAAGTGAATGTTCGAAAAAGAAGATTAATTTACTACCAAGAATTTTGAACAAAATAGATGAATTTTCCACAAAACATTTAAATTTTTAAACTGACGCTATCCATTTTTAACAAAAAGAATAATTTCCTACTGAGAAGTTAATTTTTCAAAAAATTAGTTTGATTTTTAACCATATAGTTGAATTTTCTACCAATATAGTTGAATTTTCACCAAAAAGATGAATTTTCAACCAAGAAGATTAAATTTCTATCAAAAAAGATAAATTTCCCACAAAAAAATGAAATAGATAAATTTTCAGTTTAAGAAGTGAATTTTCAACAAAAATAAGGAAACTCTAACCAAAAAACATGAATTTTCAAGAAAAAAGATAAATTAAAAAAAAAACGGATGAAGTTTCTACCAATAGGATTAACTTTTAACCAAAAAATACGAGTTTTCACGAAACAGTTACATTTTCAACCAAAAAAATGAATTTTCAACTAAAATGATGAATGTTTAACTGAAGAAGTAAATTTTTAACGAAATATTTTAATTTCTAATTTGATTAAAATTTTTAAGTTGAATTTTCGAAACAGAATAATTTTCAACTAAACAATTTCGTTAAAAAAAATTAGGATGAAATTTCAACCAAAAGAGGTGAATTTTCAAACAAAAAAGAGGAATTTTCAAGAAAACTTTTTTTTTCAACCAAATAGATAAATTTATTGCTAAAAAAGAACGAATTTTAAACAAAATAGTCGAATTTTCAACCAAAAAAGATTTTTAAATCAAGAAACAAAAAGAATTTCAAACAAATTATAATTTTAGGAGAAAAATAATTTTTGATACAAAATAAATATATCTAATAACTATTTCTTTTTTATGTTTATTTCTTTATTTGTTTTAAGGTCACCTAAATATAATTTTCCTAGGTTTCTTGATAAAATTTTGAAAGATTTTTGAAGATTTCAGATATGTCAAAAAAGTATCTAGAATATTGCTAAGAAATTTTTTTTACAGGATTCTAAATTTCCCAAATATCTTTTAAAGTTACTCGAATTATTCCTAAAATTGCCCTAAAATCTTTTACATTCTTTTGGAATGTTTTGAAATCTTTTTAAATATTCCTTTAAAGTGTATTTTTCAAAATAAACAAATAAATTTAAATTTTCCTAGAAATTTAATTTAAAAATTTATTTTCTTGCCTTCTTTCAAAGTCCTTGAAAAGCTTCAAAATTTTATTTTGAAATCTGTAAAAATCTACATTATCCTTTTTATTTATTCAAATCTTTTCACATTTTTAATTATTTTCGAAAATTTTCAAATTTTTTCTACAATTTTTGAAAAATCTTTCAAAGTTAAAAAATTGCCTAAAAATCTTTCAGATTTTTTTTGACATTTTGCGAAATCTTATGAAACGTTTTCAAATATTTTTTAATTTTCTTCAAAAATTGATTAAAAAAAAATAAAATCGAATTGAAATTGTTCCAGGAATTTTAAGAAATAATTTCATTTTCTTGAAACTTATCTAAATTGTGTAATCTCGTAAAAAAAAAATCTTCTTCAATGAAATGTATGAACTTTCAACCAATAATGAAATAGATATATTTTTAGTTCAAAAACTGGTGAAATTTTCCACTCTCAAAATGAATTTCTAACTAAAATGATGAATCTTCAAAAAAAATTGATTTTTAACAAACTAGTTCAACCTTCAACAAAGTAGTTGAATTTTCAAACAAAAAAGGTGAATTCTCAACAAAAATTGTAATTGATATTTTACCCAAAAAAGATTTTAATTTAAATCAAAAACAGTTGAACGTAATAAAAAAATACGAATATTCAATAAAATAAAAGTCTGAAACAAAGAGATGAATTTTCAAAGAAAATATGAATTTTTAACTCATAAGATTAATTTTCTACTAAAAAGACGAATTTTTAATAGAATATATGAATTTTCATCTAAAAAAGATAAATTTTTACCAAATAGTTGAATTTTTAACTAAATAATTCAATTTTCAATCAAATAGTAAAATTTTTAACCAAAACAAAAATTTCAACTAAAAATCGAGAAAAAGCGGAAATTTCTTCGAAACAGGAGAGAAAATAGATATTTTTTTTTAGAAAGGGGAAAAGAAGAGAATATTTCGCAAAAGTCACAAACTTTCTCAAAATGTATCATTTAGATTGTGAATGATTGTTTTATATTGGGAAATAATTCTGTTCTTAACATTTTGCTACCACACTATAATTTCTAAACTTTTTTACATTTTCAAAGAGATAAAAATAATTAAATTATGGGAAAAACTTATTTTGAAGAATTCGAAAAAAATTTAGAAGCTTTTTAATAATTTTGAAAGATTTTGAGATTAAATTCTTTTAAAGAGTTCTCGGCAAATTTTAATTGGTTCAGGTTTAATTTTAGAAGAATAATTTTAAGAGCAAATTGAAAAAGATTACCAAATTTTTTAATTATTTCCTAAAATTTTGAAAAAAAGTAAAATATTTTAAAGCACAATTTTGCCATAATACATCATATTAAAACAATTTTAAGTAAGTTTAAGAACACTTAGAAGTTTTGAAACTATTGAAAAATAATACAAATTTATAAGACATTTTAGGAATTTTATAAGCTTTCAAGAAAATGAAACAAATTCACAAAAAATTTGAATAATTTAAAAATATTAGAAGGTTTAACAATTTTGAAAGGATTAAAGAAAGAATTTTTATAAAGATTTATTGAAAAAATTTTTATGATCTTTTATTTCAAAAAATAAGCTTCAAGAGAAAATAAAAAGTGACTTCAAAACATTTCCTCAAATTTCGAAAAAGAGTAGAAGATTTTAAAGCAAAATGTTTCAATTTGGTAAAATGAAAAAATAAAATAAAAAAATCGAGTAAGTTCAAGAAATATTTACAAAATTGGAAGATATTGAAAAAAAGTTTGAAACTGTAAAAGATTTTGAAAATGCAGATTTTTAGAAATATTTGAAATGAATAAACAAATTCTCTAAAAATTCCAAGGAAAATTGGAAGATTTTAAGGCATTTTTTTTACATTTTAAATGATTTTTCAAAATTTTAAGAAAAATTGGAGTCAGCCGAAAATATTTTAAAGAATTTAAAAGGTTTTGAATAAATTTAGAATATTTTAAAACTTGGAAGCATTTCCGAAAATGATGATGATATAATTTGAAAATTAAGTATCTACTTAACATCATTTGCCACTTCCTTGCTTGATATCAATGTTGAATCTACTTGGCTTAATATGTCCTCTTAAGCACAATCTTGAAGAAAATTTACTTTAACTAGGTCGATTATAACTTTGCTTAGAAAAAAATTCTATTTATGCAAATGCTACTGATCAATAAGTAACGTAGTGTTTTTCCACAAGGGCAACTTTATCGATTTTTTCAATCTTTATAATGATCAGTGTTTCGAGAATAAATTGAAACAACATCGAACTTTTCGAAAAATTGTGAAATATTAAATAACATTAAATAATGAGAATACGTAGTTTATTTCTCAATGGTTTCAATAGTTTTTAGTTTGTTTTTTACAATTTTTTGGTACTTTGTAAATCAAAATTTCCAAATGAGGAATTTTAATTCTAATTTTTTTTTTAACGAGAACATTTAAATTTTGAATGGTTTAATAATAATAAAGGCAACGATTATTTTTTATATAATAATAAAAAATACAAATCATCTGCACCATAAATATCGTAAATTAAAATTTTGGAATAAGTAATTTTATTTCATAATAAAATTTATTTCATGATGAAATTAATTTCTGAATGTTTCCAAAGATTATCGATAAAAGAGAAAACTCTGATTGTAAATAATAAGATTTCGGGGAAATTTTCGAAATGAGTTAGGTCTTATTGCAACAGATTTATTTTAAGTTTTAAATATTTTAAAAAATGCCACAAATAAATCAGGAAGATTTTAAGTCAATTCTTTTAATTTTGCAGGATTTTAACAAAATTTAAGAAAAATATAAATTATTTCATCAGATAATTTTTAAATTTTGAAAGGTTTCAATAGAATAAAATTTTTTTCTTAAAATTCCTACTTTACAAGATGTCAAATTATTTTTTATTAAAAAAAATTAATTTTAAGAGAATACTGAAATGATTTTAAACATTATAGAGGATTTCCTAAAATTTCGGAAAAGAATGTAGAAGATTTTTTATTTTTACGAGATTACACAATTTTAGAAAGAATTCCAGTATGTTTAAGTATATTGTTTTGGAAACATACAAAAATAATGTTCAACCTAAAAATATTTTAGCGGCTTTAAAAAAAATTGTTGAGTTTTGAAGATTTCGAACAAAAAATGTGGAAGCATTTTAAGAATTTGGAAAGGTTTCAAGAAAATAAAATTATTTCTTAAGATTCCTGGAACAATTTCAAATCGATTTTATTAAAAAAAAAAACAATTTTCAAAGAAAATTAAAAAATATTTTAAAACGTTTCAAAAGATTTCTGAAAATTTAAAAAAAATCTGATAGATTTTTAGGCAATTTTGTAACTTTGAAAGATTTTCCAAAAATTGTAGAAAAAATTTGTATAAGTTCAAAAGATTTTTTAATTTTTGTAAATTTTTAAAAAAATTTCAAGGACTTTGAAAGATGGCAAGGTAATAAATTTTTAAATTAAATTTTTAGGAAAATTTAAAGATATTTGTTTATTTAAAAAAATTAATTTTAAGAGAATATTTAAAAAGATTTGGAAACATTTCAAAAGATTTGCCAAATTTTCAGAAAAGAATGTAGAAGATTTTAAGGCAATTTTAGACCTTAAAACAAATAAAGAAAAATAAATAAATCTTGAACTTCAAAAATAAATAGTTATTAGATATATTTTTTTTGTATCAAAAATTATTTTTCTCCTCAAATTATAATTTGTTTGAAATTGTTTTTGTTTCTTGCTTTAAAAATTCTTTTTGGTTGAAAATTAGACTATTTTGTTTAAAATTCGTTGATTTTTAACAATAAATTCATTTATTTGGTCGAAAAAAACAGTTATCTTGAAAATTCCTCTTTTTTGTTCGAAAATTCATCTCTTTTGGTAGAAATTTCATCCTATTTTTTTTAACGAAATTGTTTATTTTAAAATTATTCTGTTTTGAAAATTCAACTACTTGATTAAAAATTGAAATATTTCGTTGGAAATTGACTTCTTCAGTTAAACATTCATCATTTTAGTTGAAAATTTATTTTTTTTTTGTTTGAAAATGTAACTGTTTCGTAAAAACTCGTATTTTTTGGTCAATAATTAATCCCAACGGTACAAAACTTCATCCGTTTTTTCATGTTTTTTGGTTAGAGTTTCTTTACTTTTGTTGAAAATTCACTTCTTAAACTGAAAATTTAACTATTTTATTTTTTGGTGGAAAATTTATCTTTTTTGATACAAATTTAATCTTCTTGGATGAAAATTCATCTGTTTGGCTGAAAATTTAACTATTTTGTTAACAATTTATTTTATTTAGATGAAAATTGATTTTTACTTTAAATTGATTTATTGTGTTCAAAAATCAACTTTTTGGGTGAGATTTTTTTATTGACTAAAAAATGTTTCTTGGTTGAAAATTTTATTCTTTTGTTGAAAATTCATCTCTTTGAGTGAAAATGTCATATTTTTTGGTTATTAATGCAAGTTTTTGTTTGAAAATTTAATTATTTTAATAAAAATGTACCCATTTTTTTAAAAAGTTATCCTTTTTAGTCGAAAATTCATGTATTTTGTTGAAAATTTGTCTTCTTTTTGGTAGAACATTAATTTTTTTGCAAAATCAACTATTTGGTTAGTAATTAATTTCTTTGGTTATAAATTTAACTATTTTATTGAAAATTCGTCTTTTTTGGTAAAATATTAATCTTCTTGATGAAAAATTCATCTTTTTAATCGAAAATTCAACAATTTGGTTCAAAATTAATTTTTATTTTTGAACATTCATTATTATAGTTGACAATCTATTTCTTTGGTTGAAAATTGCACTATTTTGTTGAAAATTCATCTTTCATGATAGAATATTAATCCTTTTTGTAGGAAATTCATATTTCTTAGTTGAAAATTTATATATTTTGTTGAAAATTTGCCTTCTTTCGGTGGAACATTAATTTTTTTTTAAATTCAACTATTTGGTTCAAAATTAATTTTTATTATTGAAGATTCATCATTATAATTGAAAATTTATTTCTTTAAAAAAAAAAAAAAACTATTTTGACTGAAAATTTATCTTTTTTATCTGAAAATTCATGTATTGTTTTGCAAATTTGTCTTCTTTCGGCAAATATTTTTATCAAACAGATTTTTTTCAATTTTTAAAGTTTTTAAACATTATTTTTTTGAATTTAAAAGAAAGTTTGCAGGATTCAATTCAGCACTGATTTGTCTGGAAGTTTCTTTTTAGTTTTCTTTTTTGAATTAACAATTCGATTTTTGAAAATACTATGCACATTTTCAAACAATATTTTTTATTCATAAATATATTTTATTCAACTATTGTTATTTTAAATTCAAACAATAATGTAAAAAACCATTAAAAAATTAAATAATTTTTTAAATAAAAATTAACCAAAAAAAAGAATTTTCAATCAAGAAGATTAATTTTCTACCAAAAAGGATGCATTTTTAATAACCCACTACATGAATTTCGAATGGAATAATTAAATTTTTAAACAAAAAATCAATTTTAAACTAAAATTAGGAATCTTTAACAAATAAATGAATTTTCAACTATAATGATGAATTTTCAATTTAAGAAATTAATTTTTAACTAAATAGTTGCATTTTTGACCAAGACCATGAATTTTTAACAATCATGATTAATTTTCTACAAAAAGCCGAATTTTTTTACCAAAAAGGCGAATTTTCAACTAAAAAAGAAAACTTTTGACCCCAAAATGGAATATTCATATTTGCAGTTGAAAGAATCAATTCCCGAATAATAAAATTCTCAAATTGGAAAATTTCTGAATAATAAAATTCCTGAAGTATAAAATTCCTGAATTGGAAAATTCCCGAATAATAAAATTCCTGAATTATGAAATTCCCGAATAATAATATTCCCGAATTGGAAAATTTCCGAATAATAAAATTCCCGAATAATAGAATTCCTGAACAATAATTTTCCCGAAATGACAAATTCCTGAATAATAAAATCCTTGAATTATAAAATTCCCGAATGGAAAATTTCCCAAATATCAAAATTTTCAAATTTGAAAATAATAAAATTCCTTAATTATAAAATTCCCAAATAATGAAACTCCCGAATTGGAAAATTTCAGAATAATAAATTCCTAAATTGAAAAATTCCCTGATTGAAAAATTTCTGAATAATAAAATTTCTGAATTATAAAATTTCGAATTGGAAAATTCCCTAATAATAACATTCCCAAATAATAAAATTTCCGGATTATAAAATTCCCGAAGAATGAAATTCGCTAATAATAAAATTCCCAAATAATAAATTTCCCGAATTGGAAAATTCTCGAACAATAAAATTCCTGCATTATAAAATTCCCGAATTGAAAAATTCCTGAATAATAAAATTTCTGAATTATAAAATTCCGAATTGGAAAATTCCCTAATAATAACATTCCCAAATAATAAAATTTCCGGATTATAAAATTCCCGAAGAATGAAATTCGCTAATAATAAAATTCCCAAATAATAAATTTCCCGAATTGGAAGATTCTCGAACAATAAAATTCCTGCATTATAAAATTCCCGGATAATAAAATTCCTGAATTATAAAATTTCCGAATTAAAAAATTTCGGAATAACAAAATTTCGGAATTATAAAATTCCCGAATAATAAAATTCACAAATAATAAAATTCCCGAATAATGATATTCCCAAATAACAAAATTCAATTAAAAATATAAATAAATAAATTCGATTTGGTTGAAAGGAATTCAAGAGCAAGAATTTCAGTATGAATAAATGGAACTGCATTGCATCCTACATTGTCAAGAGGCCAAAAATAACACGAAGCTTTACCACCTGCAAGAGAAAATTTTTATTTTACGACCAAGTTGAAACAGAAGCAACATTTTTGCAGCAATTTCACGATCCAGTGATCAATCATAGTTACATGGAAGTAGAAAATTATGTTTGTCATAAAAACATCACAATGGGAAGAAAAACGAGATTCGACCTTTAGAGCAATGTCGCTTTTTTGAATAAATTAGAATGGCGAAACAAATGCAAGTCACTTGCAAAATGGCAAAATAAAAAGTCAGTGTCTTATTCAAAATTTATTATTTTATTTACTTAAAATGAAATTCTTTTATTTTTTTCGAAAATTTCAAACCAATAAAGTTAAAAATTAAAATTGGACTCACCTTTTCAGAAAAAATTGTTCCTAAACAAAGGCACGAATTTCACATCGCGAAACACAATATTAAAAATTTTGTTTAAAATTTTCCTAACTATCATTATTTAAAAAAAAGCATTGTTGAAGATTTAAATAAATTATCGTGTTTAGAATAAAGCTCGATGCGCATCGTACTTTATTGTAATATTTAATTGATTAAAATTATAAATAATTATTTAATGTTTAATTATAGTATTTATTTATATTTGAAGTAATTATATAATTGTAATAATTTTTTTTATTTGACTTTTGTTTATATCACAGTGGGAGGGAAAAAAAATATATTTTTTTAATAAAAACAAAGAGTTGCAAGAAGTTTAAGAATAACTAATAAAATCGCGAGAAGAATTGGAACAGCGATTGACAGACTCGCGAGTCTTTTTCCGCGTTACTAAATACATAACCGACACCGCGAAGATCCAAGTTGAGACTGCGCGACCCTTGACATCGCGCCTCGCGATTCGGTAGTCACGTGACGCGCATCACGTGCGCATTCCTTGCTCTCTGATTGGTCCGCATTTAAAGAGCTGCAGAAAAACCCCCGACATTTAAAAGAGCATCAAACTTTGATTTTAATCATTTAATTCTCAGAATTACTTGCTTGATCTATTTTTAAATTAAGGGCTTCAATCTAAATCACTGTTGATGATTCCATTTCAAATTGTGCGAAATGTTATAGAGACTAGAAAACAAATGGGACGACTGAGAAATCCCGAAAAAGAAATTTCACGACACTGTGAAATTCCTGTATTGGAAAATTCACGAATAATAAAATTCTTGACAGAAAATTGGCGAAATTATAAAATATCCGAACTAGAAAATTCCTTTATAAAAAGGAATTTTATTATTTGGAATCTTATTATTCAAGAATTTTATTATCAGGGGATTTATAATTCATGAATTTTATTATTTGGGAATTTTATTATTCGGGAATTTCATAATTTAGAAACTTTTTTATTCGGGAAATTTTCAATTCGGGAATTTCATAATTCAGGAATTTTATTATTCAGGAATTTTCCAATTCAGGAACTTTAAAATTAAAAATTTTAATAATAAGGAATTTTTCAATTCGGGAATTTTATAATCCAAGAATTTTATTATTCGGGAATTTTCCAATTCGGGAAATTTATTATTCCGGAATTTTCCAATTCGGAAAATTTATTATTCCGGAATTTTATAATTCATGAATTTTATTATTTGGGAATTTTTTTATTCGGGAATTTTATTATTCGGGAATTTTATTATTCGTGAATCTTATTATTCGCGAATTTTCCAATTCGTGAATTTTATAATTCCGAAATTTTAATATTCAGGAATTTTTCAATTCGGGAATTTTATAATTCAGGAATTTTATTATTCGAGAATTTTCCAATTCGGGAATTTTATTATTCGGGAATTTTATAATCCAGGAATTTTATTATACGGGAATTTTCAAATCCGGGAATTTTATTATTTGGGAATCTTATTATTCAAGAATTTTATTATCAGTAGATTTTATAATTCATGAATTTCATTATTTGAGAATTTTATTATTCGGGAATTTCATAATTTAGAAACTTTTTTATTCGGGAAATTTTCAATTCGGGAATTTCATAATTCAGGAATTTTATTATTCGGGAATTTTTCAATTCGGTAATTTTATAATTCAGGAATTTTATTATTTGAGAATTTTCCAATTCGGGAATTTTATTATTCGGAAATTTTATAATTCAGGAATTTCATTATACAGGAATTTTCCAATCCGGGAATTTTATTTTTTTGGAATCTTATTATTCAAGAATTTTATTATCAGGGGATTTTATAATTCATGAGTTTTATTATTTGGGAATTTTATTATTTGAGAATTTCTTAATTTAGAAACTTTTTTATTCGGGAAATTTTCAATTTGGGAATTTCATAATTCTGGCATTTTATTATTCGGGAATTTTCCAATTCAGGAACTTTAAAATTAAGAAATTTTATTATTAAGGAATTTTTCAATTCGCGAATTTTATAATTCAGGAATTTTATTATTCGGGAATTCTATTATTTGGGAATTTTATCACTCTCGAATTTTATAATTTAGAAACTTTTTTATTCAGGAATTTTTCAATTCAAGGAATTTATTATTCGGGAATTTTATAATTCAGGAATTTTATTATTCGGGAACTTTCCAATTCGGGAACTTTATTATTTGGGAATCTCATTATCAGGGAATTTCATAATTCATGAATTTTATTGGTTGGGAATTTTATTATTTGGGAATTTTATTATTCGCAAATTTTATGATTCAGAAACTTTTTTATTCAGGAATTTTTCAATTCGGGAATTAGAAAATTTATTAATTTTATTATGAATGAAAAAATTTCTGAATTATAAAATTCCCGAATAATAAAATTCCCAAATAACAAAATTCCCAAATGATAAAATTCCCAAATTGAAAAATTCCTCAATAATAAAATTTCTTAATTATAAAATTCTTGAATTGGAGAATTCCCGAATAATAAAATTCCCGAAATGAAAAATTCCTGAATAAAAAAGTTACTGAATTATAAAAATCCCGAATAATAAAATTTTCTAATAATAACATTCCCAAATTATAAAATTCATGAATTATAAAATTCCCGGATAATAAGATTCCCAAAGAATGAAATTCGCTAATAATAAAATTCCCGGATTGGAAAATTTCCAAATAATAAAATTCCTAAATTATAAAATTCCCGAATAATAATATTCCCGAATTGGAAAATTTCCGAATAATAAAATTCCCGAATAATAGAATTCCTGAACAATAATTTTCCCGAAATGACAAATTCCTGAATAATAAAATCCTTGAATTATAAAATTCCCGAATGGAAAATTACCCAAATATTAAAATTTTCAAATTTGAAAATAATAAAATTCCTTAATTATAAAATTC
>CAKNYM010038984.1:0-18167 GCA_932195095.1 Andricus curvator
TCTTTCTATCCTTTTGGTACTTAACTATATGATGCTACATTTATAATGTAGAGTCGTACTGTTCAATTATTCTAAACCGTTTCAGTGCCCCCCTAAACGAATAAATTTGTCAAATTTTTGAAAAATTGATTCGTTTATTGGTGGTTTCATATAGGTTTAATGACCTTTTAGCTGCATTTATTGAAATTTTTGTTAATTTGAGCTCAGACTGTTCAATGATTGAAACAAATATTTATTTATTTTTATTTTATTTATTTATTTATTTTATGGACCTATGGAAAGCCCCCCTAAACCAATGGATCGCTAACTGGATTGCTAAATGGATGAACGTGCCCCCCTAAACGAATGAGTTTAATGTTAACTTAACTTATTCGTTTATTTTCGTGGTGGAAAAGAGAATTTGTAGAGTACCGTTATTTTTCAGGAGTTAAATTTGTTTTATTAACCCTTTAAGGAGATATTAGTTAGCGTAGCACTACTTGCGGTTTTCACAATTTTTAACCTAAAGAAAGGTTCTAAAAAAAACACAAATTCCAAAAACGGCGGCGATAATAAAAACATTTATAGAGAAACTGTGCTTAAAAAAAAATTTTAGAGATTTTCTAGAGTTTAAGTAGTCTTTGCACATCTTTTGGATTTAAATAATATTCTTCTCCTCATCGACGATGTATTCATTCACCAAATCACTACCGAAAATGAATGAATAGAAATTTCCTCCTATTGTTTGTCCGTATAGAAGTTTGTCTTCTTTTTCTTCAATAATCGACTCTTCTTGATTTTTTTTTATGTCTTTTTTTCTGTTAGTTTTTCTATCTTCTTTCCTCGTCGTTTCTTTTCTTCCCTCTTTTTAGGAATTTTTCTCTCGTTTTTTTTTTTCGGAGTTGGTTTGCCTTTTTTAGTTTATCGGTCATGGTTTTGACGTATTCTCTCATTTCTTCGAACAGATTTTTCTTCCACTCTTCATGTTGAATGTCGGCCTTTTTATTTAATTCTGCTCTTTCTTCTTTTTTTGTTTCTTCCCTCTCAGCTTCCGTGGTGATGGGTCGGTTTAGTTTTAGTACGTACCCAGGTCGTTTTCCTAGGTTGAATCTTGGCGTTTGTACTATTTGGTTTTTAATTTTTGATCCCTTTGCTGGAATATTATTTCGGGTATGTTCCTCTCGCTTGGCAATGGTTTCGTCTTTGTTTTTAATGCTTAGCCTTGCCATAGGTCCTTGTATGATACGCTCGTATACCTGGGTTCCTTCATCCACTAATATTTTTTTTGGTTGGTTCTCCATTTCGTCTTTTTGCTTTTATTTCTAAAAGGAACAATACAAAAAATCATATTTACCGGCGGGTATCCTGTTTGTTAATGCGTAATTTAATTTTACCGAACTATATGGTAACCTCTTTCTTATTCCCTTTTATTTTATTTTTTTATTCATTTTCAGTAATTAATGTACATGCATTCTTTTAAAAATTAAATCTAATTATTGTAATATTGATAATAAAACTGGGAAAATCCTCAAATTATTACCTGCAAAATTTTATAATCCAAGGGCACTATATTAACTTATTCGCGTTTGTTTTGAATTGTTCTACATTTCTCAATTGTGTGAACGCTTCTAGCCGACTGAAATGAATTCTGTATGGCTTATCCCCAATTCTTAATATTATTATTATTCGTCCCTGGTAGTCTAAATTCTTATTTACAATATTCTGACATCGAATCATGTCTTTCGTTTCGCATACATATACTTAATTGCTAATACTCGATTTGTCGAGGTTTACTTACTACATTTTCTACTTGGTGTAATTTTATGTTACTTGTTTCTTCTTTTACCTCATTTTGGTATGTCTTTTGAGGGTGTCTCCTCGTTTTCTTCATTCATTTTATTTTTTTTATTTTATTTTATTTATTTTTTTTTTTATTTTATTTTCATTTTTCTTCGTTAAGTAACTTATCACCTACATAATTACAAGTCTATTATATACCCGTGATTTCTTTTTCAATTCGATTTATATTTTCATTACTTACTAGTTCTATTTATCGATACTTACTTCTATAATAATTATCAAAACTTTTCTTTTCGCTACTACCCTTATTTGTTACTTCTTACTTTTCTAATGACAATTGTCTTTTTCATCGCTTCTTAATCTTCTAATCATTTCTATTAGTTTGAATTTTCATTAGTTTCGTGTTTTCCGGGTCCTTATCATTTCGCTCGATATATTTTTTTAAGTCCTGGCTGTGGTACATGCCTTTTTCTTCATTTTCTTCAGTGTCCCACAGAATAAATGTGCCTGGCTGTACTTCTTTTTTTATTTTATATGGTCCGTCGTATACTTGTAGGAATTTCGCAAGTATTTTGTTTTCTTTATCCGACTTATTCAACAATTTTAAAAGGACTTTCTCACCCACCTTCAGTTTTGTAAGTTTGTGTGTGCGATTGAAGGCCTCTGCCCTTTTCCTTCCTTTTTTAATTATGTTTTCCTGGGTCATTTCTAGTTTTCTCTCATATCCCATGTTCGGTGTTGATGGTGGTAATTTTAGCCAGTCTTCCCAACCTCTTTTTGGCTTTTTGTTTTCAATTATTCGAATCCAACTCCACCACGAGTTGTGTTTATCCTTAATCAGAGTTCTAAAGAATCGGGATAGCTCTCTGTGTATTCTCTCGACGATATTGCTCTGTGGATGTCTTATTGATGAAAAGACCGCTTGGATTTCTTCATCCTTTAATTTATTCAGCCATTGATCGCTGGTGAACTGAGTTCCATGATCCGTTACAATCTTGTCTGGTTTTCCATATTTTGTGATATGATCCTTGAAGATTTTGTTAATTGCCGCCTTTGTTGTACTTCTTCTTACAGGATATATTTTTACAAATTTGCTAAAGGCATCAATAGTAGATAAGATATATTTTAATCCACCTTTGCTAGCAGGTAAGGGTCCATAGAAATCTATTGATAGAATTTCTCCAGGTTTTTTTGGTGTGTAACTCCTCATTTCTGCATAGCATGTCTGATTGGTGACCTTGTTTTTTTGACATGAGTCACAACTTGCGATTCTTCGTCTTACTATTTTCGCTAAGTGTGGGTAGTAGAAATATTCATTCGAGATTTTAAATACTCGTTGGGCTCCAACGTGGGCATAGAGTTCATGACATTCATCTATTATGTTGAAGATTATTCCGTCTGTGAGGCAAAGTTTTTTTCCGTTTTTTGTTGTCAAATATATTAGGTCTTTGTAGATCTCAAATTTTTTTGTTTTGTTTTTCTTGATGTCATTGTATCGTGTTTGCAAGATTGGATCATTTTTTTGTTCCTGAACGAAGTTTTGTAGTCTGTGGCGTAGTTCTGAGGATGGTCTTTTTGCAAGGGCATATAAAAATATCTTTCCTTCATTCAAGTCAAACGGATAATTTTCTTCGTACGATGATATCCTGCTGAGTGTGTCAGCAACCACGTTGAGTTTACCTTGACAGTGCTCTATCTCGAATCGGTAGTCTTGAATCGCCATAATCCACCTCGTGAGCCTTGCACTGACCAGTTTGCACGTTTTGAGGAAAGTTAGTGCTTTATGATCAGTACGTATAATTAACCTGGCGCCTAGAACATATGACCGAAACTTCATTAATGCCCAGACAATGGCCAACAATTCTTTTTCAGTGGTATATTATGACAATTCTGATCCCTTTAGAGTCCTACTCGCGAAAGATATAGGCAGGTGTTCTCCGATTTCATCTTCCTGATACAAGACTGCTCCCAAAGCAATGTCACTGGCATCTGTTTCTAGAAAGAACGGCTTGTTTAGGTCAGGATATGTAAGAATTACAAACTCACAAAATAATCCTTTTATTTTTTTAAAAGTATCTTCTTTTTCCAGGTCCCATATCCATTTAGAACCTACTCTCAGTAATTCTAAAAGCGGAACTACTTCCTGAGCCTGTTGATTAGTAAATTTTGTATAATAGTTTATTACCCCTAAAAAACCTCTTAATTCCTTAAGATTTCTTGGAGTTGGAAAATTTTGTATGACTTTTATTTTGTTTGGATCTGGTTTGATGCCCGGTGGAGTTAGAATGTGTCCCAAAAATTTGACCTCTGGTCGGAAAAAGTGAGATTTTTCGAAGTTTATTGTCACGTTGTGATCGTGTAGTCGTTGAAAAAGGAGTTCCAGGTGATTTAGATGTTGTGAAGTACTTTCTGAGGTGCAGAGCATATCGTCGATGAAAGTTATTACGAAATTTCCTAGTCCCCTCAAGACTAAATCCAGAGCTCTAACTAATGCCGCTGTGCTCGTTTTTAAGCCGAAGGGAGTTACGCAAAATTCGTAGCATTTTCCCTTGTGTAAGAACGCTACATATTTCATAGAGTTTGGATGCAGTGGTACCTGCCAGAAACTACTGACTAAATCAAGCGTTGACATGACCTTAGTTCCCGTGCATCTTTGAAAACGTACTTCAGTTGGTTCTGCACACTCGTAGTCATTGACCATTAATTCATTTAGTTTTCTTGCATCCAAGCAAATTCGAATCGATCCATCCTTTTTTGTGACAATAACGAGCGGATTAATATAAGCGCTGTTTGACCTCCGCACGATTCCTAATTCTAATAAATTTTGTAGTTCTAAATTTACTTTCTCTCTTAAATACATTGGTACTGGATACGTTCGCATTAAGAATGGCCTTTTATCATCAATTTCTAACTTGTGTTGATATACAGAAATTCTTTCCCGGTTTTTTGGAAAACACATTTTTATATTTTTGTACTAATTTATAGAACCTTTCTTTTTCTTCCGATTTTAATATTGTACATTGAGCGATTTTTTTTTAATCTCAGCATCAGTCAAGGAGAAATTATCTTGGCTATTTTCATATGTTTCAATATGACTTATTTCTCTTACTACACTTGGGTGTATTTCCTCAATAGTTAAGTATTTTCCCAAACAATTTAAATATTTCTCTTTTTGAGAAGTCTCAGGATCAAATACTAGTCTTATTCTTTTTGGATCCTCATCCAAAAGTTTAACCTTTATCACTTTATCTTTATCTTTTAATTCTATCGTATTTTCTTCAAAGTCTATTTTACTTTTTAGTTTTTTTAATAAGTCAATCCCGATTATGCATTCCTTGTTTAATTTGGGAACTATTAAAAATACGTAAGCTCCTTCCCATTTGCCCAATTTAAATTTCGCAAAGACTTGATGCTTCAATTTTACAGCTTTCGCTCCAGTTGCTCCTATTATATTTGTGCCTACTATCGGTAAGAGTTCACATTTCTTAAATGTTTCAAAATTATTTTGGAAGAAAGTTTCTGAGATACACGTAACCTCACTTCCAGTATCTATCAATGCCTTCAAGTTTATATGTTCAATTTCTACATTCATTACTGGACATTTGTCTAGATTTCTATTTATTTCGTGATCGTCATTCTCTAATAGATCACCGCGCATATCTAATGTTAGAGGTTTCTTTAATTCGTTGTGCCCCGAGCGTGCCTCTATTATATAGGTTTCTACCAACCCGGGGCTTCTGCATTTCCCAAATCATTTTTGTCTTGGGGAATATCATTAATATCGTCGCATTGTTGTAGACTTCTAGTTTGTTTGCTAACATTGTTTCTTGGATTTGTGTTTCTTTGCCCATTTCGACTTAGTACAAAATTCGCTTTTTGCTCATTTGATCCATTTTGAGGATTTACAATTGCTGGACTATTGCTCTCACGTTTGTAAACTCCATTCTCTACGCTTCCATTAGAATATTGTTGGTTTTGATTACTCTGATCCGAATAACTAGGAGAGTTATTGTACTTTGACCACCGATTTTGATTTTGTTCATAATTTCGAGATTAATCACCATAATGATTGTACTCTGGTCTTTGATTATTTTGGCGTCGATTTTCATATCCATAATTTTGGTACCCATAATTCTGAGAGTTATTATAGCCCTGGTTTCGATCACTATATCGTTCACGATTATGGGAGCCTTGGTTTCCATAATCGTGGTGACCCCGTCCATTGTAACCATGGCTCTGATAATTATCGCGTTGTCTTGAATTATAAAATCGGCCATACTGCCCATTGTTTTCTAACCGCGTTACTTGTTGTTCACTCTCAAAATTATTTTGTCCATAATTCTGATAATTAAATTCATAATCTTGATCGCGGTTCTGATATTTACTTTCATCCCTACTGTTATTCCAGTTGTACCTTTTGTATCGTGAATTTCTCTCGTAGTTATTTTGATCATACGCAGAGTTATTACGTGGCGAATAGGGGTTATAACAGTTAACTGGACCTGCTTGATCTAATGTTTCTAGAAGCTCAATAAGTTTATCGTACGTCTTAATGTCACGAATTAAGAATGCGGTTCGGAATTCTTCTGAAAAGTGTCTCGATAGATTAATCACGATTTCGCTTTCAGAGAGTGGTGGAATAAGGTCTCTCGCGTTGTTTATCATTTTTGTTGCATATCCAGCGCGGGAGAGTTTTCCGGGTCGATAATGACCGTATTGCAGATCTGTACCTATCTTAAATCTTACATTATCGTTCCAGAATTTATTTATGAATTTCTCGCGAAAGGATATTTCATCGTCTCTACTCGATTTTACCATGTTCCACCATTCTCCAGCAAGCCCTGTGAGACATGTTTGCACTACCAAGCAAAAATCATGTCGTCTGACATCTACGGCTCTTATGTAACATTCAAAGTCCTTTAGGAAAGCCATAGGTCTCTCTCTACCTGTACCTGCAAATTTGGGTACCGGATAGTTTTTTAACCATGGAATTTTTATATTGGTAGTTCCAATCCCCCTGTCTAGTCGCGCTTCTAACGAGTCGTGATTATCCTCTAAATCTTGAATGCGCTTACGATTATGCATATTAGCTACCACTATTTCTGCTTGATCGGTATGGATTAATTCTGATGCCTTTTTTAACACATCTACTTTCTGCTCGATATCGACAATATGTCCTTCAAGAATTTTTCCTTGAGTTTCGCACGCTTCCTTCGTAGTACTTATGCGAGTTTCTATTTTATTTGTTAACGCCTGAGTGAGTGTATCAACTTTATTTTCTAACTCATTATGTGCTTTAATCGTTTTTGAACGATTTTTTCTTACTACCTGTACAATTCTATTACGATTTGACACTGACTGGTTTATTTCGGTTCTCAATTTCTGTATACTAGCTAACAAATCATCTATTTCTGCTTCATCTGAATCATAATCAGGATTATTTTGAGCTAATTAATTGCTATTATTTTTATCCGTAGGTAGATTTATAATTTCTCGTCTACTTTCAGCATTCTCACAATCCTTAGGGGCATTTAAAATTTGACTTGTCTCGGGATCATTTTGAGTTTCAGAAAATTCTTCATCCGAGTTATCGCTCAATTCTGCAAAAGTTTCTGATGCTTCCATGCTAGCCTCTAATGTGGATTAATATAATTTAATTTTTCTATTAGGTTTCTTTTGAGGATTTTCCCCATCTTCGTTATTGTTATCCATGTTGGAAATTTTTTTTTTTTTTTTTTTTTTTTTTTTTATAGAGCAATTAACTTTAATTTTGGTTCTTATTTATTTATTGATTTATTGTTCAACTCTCTAAAAGAATTTTTCCCTATGTTAATGGATTCGAATATGTTGGTTTTAATTCCAACCACTGATTCTTATTTTATACTCATGTTATGAGTATAAATTCTTTCGTTTTGAGATTTTAAAAAAATGTTCATTTATTTAAACACCAACTTTTCTCATTGCATTTTGGAATTTAAAACTTTTAATTGATTTTAAATTCAAAGGTTTATTTCATTCTAAATTTAATTGAGATAATCTTATTTTCAATTTATAATGACCCTCACTTTCAAATGATTTCGCTGGACAATGTATTATGTCTATTTATGACTTGTTATTACCCGTTACAATGTCAACCAGCCGAGTACAGAAAAGTACGCGTGTGTCTTTCAAAAACTTTTGGGTCCCACCAGGGGTACCAGTTGTTACATTATTCCTTTTTTTTGGCCGTGTAAATGCTCTTTGATCGAGGGTCAGTGGGTGTTGATTTTAATATAGAACATCAGTTCTTCCGTTTACTTGGTGGTAAATGTACCAACTCGTATGATTTTATAGATATTAATCTATAAAATTTTATTCGTTGGTAAATTGCTATGTTCCGTTCAGGAAATTGGCCCCGAGTAAGCACGTCGGTGTCAATCCTGGTAGAACGATGAAACTAATACGAAAGACTCTATTCTCAAATTCTACAAGAAAAGAAACCTTAGGCAATCTGAATTCTTCTTGACCAATTCCAATTAATGCTTTATCTTTTTCAATTCTCAACTTCCAAAATGTGAAATAATTCTGGATTATAAATTCTTTTGAAATGAAATTTTCCTCTGATCCCAAATCAAAGAGAGCATCCATGGCAACGAGATTCATTTTGATTCTAGCGAGCTAAGACTCTACCCTTCATTTTTCTTTAGAACCTGAAGAGGATTCCCAAAAGCGAGAGGCATTTTTTTTTACTTTTGAATATTTGAAATTTATGTGAACTATAGCCTGAACCGTTATTTTCTACAGGATTTCAATTTCTGGCGCCATTCCTCTGATTTCTAGCCTCATAGCGATTTCCCTATTTCAAATACTCAGGATTTCTATGCGTCTTTCATTTTGCCTTTTTAAATGATGTCCTAATTCTGGTAGACCAGGTGCAATGTCTGGATCAAAACCAAAACATCATTTTCCTAACACTAGATAAAAGATTCACAAGTCTTCAAATTTCTTTCGAACTTGGCAGTGAATAAATTATCTTTTTAATTAATCTACTCACAGTGTGTCTGAATTTTTCCATTAATTAAAATTGAGAATTCATTCTGGGAGTTCTGCTCCTAGAATTCTACAATTCTAATTATAAAATTTAAACTTTTCTTTCCTTCAAGATTATCTGGCGTTCTCTAAATTATTCTTATCGAGTGACATGAGGTCCGGATTAACGAGTTCCGGTTCAAAATCTCACTTTTCAAGATTTTAGCTCACGCCTTCTTGAGTCAAAGAAACTTTTCCACGCAAAATCTCTTTAGAAGGACTTTTCTCTTTTATGATTAGAAATTGGATTAAATTGTTGAGCTCCAGTATGAAAACTGGTTGAATAACAATTTAAATCCACGACTCTAAAACATAATTGAGTTTTTCCTAATATTGAGATTTGGAGACACACTGTTGAGTTGCAATTGGCATTTTACATAACGACACCTTTTTATAATTCACTTTACAAACGTTTTCTTTTTAAAATTGACGAAATAAATCCTGATTATTCTTGACCGAAATTGCCATCCTAACGCACCAGAGTCTATGAGAAATTTTCCTAAGTAAACTCGTCGATCGTCGAAGCGTCCTCGAGAACCTTTACTCCTGAGTGGGCTCACGAAAGGACTGATTGACCGGGGTTTTTCCGACCCGCGACTGGGCCTCGCTTCCTCTCAGACCCGCGAATCCCCACTTCTCATAATCAAATTGCGTGCGCAATTATCGATCCATTAATTTTCTTTCCTTTCTTGGTTGATTTGATGAAATCTTTTCTTTCTATCCTTTTGGTACTTAACTATATGATGCTACATTTATAATGTAGAGTCGTACTGTTCAATTATTCTAAACCGTTTCAAGAGGAAAGAATATTTTCTGTTACTGGGTCAGAATCTTGATCCGGTTTTTCTATCTTATAAATAGAAAGACGACACTTATGACACAAAATATCAGCGACAGATATGGTTCTTTTTAGAAAAAGAGAAAAAGCATTTGCTTCATCAATATTGTTTACCAATTTCTTCTTACCGTTTGTTTTATTTAAAAACATTTCGCAGCCAGCACACTTTACGTTCATGTTTACTGCTCTCACCTTCTTGAAGTCGCAGTCAAATAATGTCTAAGCGATCATACGTTTTTCATGTGAAACTCGGAAACAAGTGACAGTCTGAGAGGGATCGTCTTGTTTACTCAACTTTATATAAATGAAAGATGAAATAAGTTCAATTACACTGAATGCTACAATATCTTGCACAATTGCAATACAAGCATACGTTTACTTTCTTCACTTTTTTGAAATCTTGAATCAAATGATGCCTAAGCATCACCTACGCAATGTCTTATATATAAAACACAGAAAGAAATGACAGTCTATGTGATCGTCTTCTGTTTTTCAGCTTCACACAACAGCAAATAATTGAAAGTCTGTGTAATTTTCGTCCGTTTTCTCGATTTCAGTCCTTTGTAGCACTTGGCCAGCCCTGCGTGTGTGATTTTTTCAGTCATGATATACCGCCACAAAAAAATCGAAAAAAAATATATGTTAAAGCAGATAACTTAAGGATTTCCCTGAGAGAAAATTAAGAGATGTATTTTTGAACAGAATTTTTTTCTTAATGGTCTCATTGATATTGATGACACTTTTTTCATAAAAATAGATTGAGCCGCTTGATGGTAGCATTCCGCAGCCGTGTGAGAGGTTGCTGTATGAGCGTAGGTCTGCATGCATGGTTTTTATTTTTTTTACCCATGTTATACCTCCACAAAAAATTCAGAAAAAATATATATTAAAGCTGATAATCTGAAGATATTTTTCAGAAAATATTTTAGGCGTATCTCCACACAATGACATGAAAAATTTTGTTGAAAAATTAAAAAAAAAATTTTTTGATCCTATTTTTTATCCAAATTTTTTTATATATTTTTTACATTACTCTCATTGATTTATGTAACATATATTTTGTTCATTAAAATCGGTTAAGTCGTTTTCGAGAAAAACCACTTTTTTATTTTTCTTTCCCCCTCCATAAGTCACTCAAAAATGCAATTTGAAGGTTATCATTGGGCGAAATTATACTTCACATGGGCATGAAACTATGACGTAAATTTGAACTTAATACGTGCGGGGGCAGATTTGACATGCTTAACCGGCTAGGCCCAATGGGGAAACAACAAAATTTGCAGTAAAATGTGTAATAACAAAATGGTTTTTTTTTGACGGAATACGCACTTTTTTCAATTATAAAAACAAGACAATAAAAATATACGTCTGTTTTGAAACCAATGCATATTATTATTTATAATAATATACATTTATTGGAATTATATACATTTTCAGGGTAGCTGAGACTAAAACTTAATGCAAAATAAGAAACAAATATTAAAGTAATCATGATAAATAAAATTTGTACTTTATTTTGCAATATTTGAATAAGCAATCTCAGGCCGAGGTATAGAAATAAATGTAATAACAAATTTGATATAATAGTGTTGAACATAATGCAGCAAAGTTCGCACTTTGGACAAAATCGAAAGCGAAGCACGAGATACGTGATGAGAATGTGTTCGTTAAAGCCGAAGGAGCTTTAACAAAAGAGAATTCGAAATCACCTAATTACAGTAAGTTGTCGATGCTTTGACCTTCAGTTTTGAAAAGTGTTTGCACAAAGGTGGGAGAAGTACAAAGGCAGAGCGCGCAGCTCGAGCTGAATATATGATCAAGCGCGACGGGTAAGATAAATATATCATCGCGCAGCGGGCAGATCTTTTTTTCACTTTTTCCCCTTTTCGTGAGTGGTATATGTATTTTACATTTGATTAATTTTACTGAACCAACACAAAACGATGCATATGTAAAAGGCCCTTTTGTAAGAATCGAATTAGACGTAGAAACCTCTGTTTTTTGTTGAAAACAACAAAAAATTCTGTAGGTTTTTTATAGTTTTTGTAGACTTTTTGTAGTTTAAAAAACCTTACATCGTCTTTACATTCATAAATCCCCTAATTATGCAATATCACATAATTTTCTTGCTTTAAATTACTTAATTATATACGAGCAATGCTCAACGGAGCACTCCACGGCAGAAAACTCTTTTTTTCCGACCCCCCTTGAAAACGCGCCATTGCATGTACGTAAAGCAGGCGTATTGTGGCCGCTTCCAGCCCAGTGACGTTCGTACATACGCACTCCGCCGACGGGCCGACGTGAAACTTTACGCCCGCTACACATATACTGCACCACGCAAGTGAGAATATGGAGGAATTTATCTTTATCTTCAAAAAAATTGTATCGCTGGACCCCACAGTCTCCGTTCTGCAAAGTGCGCAATTGTTTTCTTTCACTTATAATCGAAAATTGTCAAGTACACCTAACATCCTCTATCTGCTTCACATGCTTGTTTTCAAGGAGCGTTAGTATCGTGTGTATCAAGAGCGTACGGCTATTTTGACGAGTGTGAACTTGCCGCCCTCGTTTCGCTCGGGCGGAAAGTTCACACTCGTCAAAATAGCCTTCTTTACACCCTTGATACACAATGTACTATTTTCTCAATGATAAAATACGATACATTTAATTTATTCATTTACTTGTTGCATTGTATTATTCACACTAAATCTGGAAGGTATTATTTTTATATGCAACTGAATGATTCAACTATGTAACAGTCTTTTGTTTCAATTTATATTGATATAGATTTTCGTATGAATTGAATTGAGCTGCAGCACTTTTGATACCTAGGATTTACTTTGTTAAGCTTATTTTTTCAAAAAAAACCTGAATTTGCAGTCTATTCATCGCTTTTTTTGACTTCCTTGCTTTCGAATACCAAAATCATCCATATTTTCATGAAATATGGAATAATTCCACGTGGACAGTGGAGCTAGGAGGGGGGGAGATCGTCAAAAGTCCACGTTCGTCCACAAAGGGGGCGCGGGGTCGAAAGGTGCTGAAAAATTGTCTACGTGGTATATGGACGGCCCCTGAGCAATAATTTGAAAAGTACTGCAAATCCAAGATTTTCGATTTCTTTACCGTGAACAGAAATATTGCCTCCTATTCGGAGGTTTTAAGAGTTGCTCAATATTTTTTCGTCATTCCTGAATTGTGAACGTATATTTTTCCTTATAAATTACCCAGTGGAGTAATGAACGGAATCAAATGTCGCTCGAAATAGTTAACAATATTGTGTCTGTTAAATTGAATTAAAAAAACTTGCCACATTTGGAATTTTACAAATACTCAAAAAGAAAGGAAAACGTCGAATTGCTATAAAAAAATGGTAAGTTCTGAAAAGTGTGTAAAATGATTTAAATATTGTACAGATTGCACTCTATCATTTGAATAGAAATTAGGGGTGGGGGCGTAGGGGTAGAAGGTGGTGACGTTGGGGTAATGCTCTGATTTTTCGATCAAGCCATCTGGTCACCCTAGGAAGAGATTCGAATTCTGTAAAACTCATCCAGAGTATGGTATTCGTTTACCGGCGGCTATATGCGAATTGAACGGTCGCCACGTTTGTTACAATTATTGTGTGTAATATCGCCAACTTTTACAAGGGGAGACCGCTAATTGTAAATTTTAGTATTGGTTAATAATTCTTCAAATAAAAGCTCTTCACCTGAGTATTAATTTGCCAAAGCAGTAATATGCGCTTTTCAAACGATTTTGAGAAAATCGACATTGAAATATTCGATACACGCCATATAGAGCCATATAGTTTTTTTAAGTTTAGTTTAGTTTTAATGCGGGTGGGAAGCCCATGAAGAGCTCCCCTGGCGCTCGAGCTATAAAGCCTATTGTGCCACACCCTTACTTATTCACTCTCAGCAGTCGACCTCAGATCTCTTGACGAAGCTCAGTATGTCGACCACTGATAGCGTTGCAATTTCCTCTGTTTCCAAAAAATGAGCCCCGAGGGTCTGTTGCCTGAGCCTAGCTAATGCCCGGCACTGGCATAATACATGCAGGGATGTTTCGTCATCCCTGCCGCATTGCCTGCAATCTGTCGTGGGTTTATACCCCATTTTGTGCATATGATAGTTCAAGTGGTTGTGCCCTGCTAGGGTCCGTACCACTGTCCTTATATCTTTCTTGGGTAAACCCAGGATTTCCCTAGCTCTGCCCATCCTATAGGTATACCCCAGGATGGATTTCGCCTGACGGCAACCCTGGGTTGGTTTCCAGCATTCCCGGTGTTTTGTTCGGATCCAGCTTTTAATGGCCATTCCGACACAGCAAGACGCTATTCCCAGTACCGGTTCCGGTCCTAGGTATTCGCTCGCTGCACTGCGTTTCGCCAACTGGTCCGCCTTTTCGTTGCCCTTGATCCCTGTGTGACCAGGGACCCATATGAGAGCCATATGAAAGCTATTAGTATTTCAGCACAGCGAAGGACGGCCAGGACCTCCGCTTGAAAGACAGTAGCGTGTCGCCCAAGTGTGATCCCTATCCCTTTCCCTCTCTGCCTATCATAAATTCCTGCTTGGGATGCAGACGCGTAAAGCTTTGGCAAAGTTGAAGCGTTTTGTTATTTTATCTTGCCTCATCTGTAGAATCGGCAGTGTGCTGATATCACTCGGGAGACTAGTGTGTCTAGTCCCCGGAGTCCATCTATTTGCTCTTGCCAGGCGGCCCATCACGTGTGCCGCTCTAGCGGTTATCGGAACATGTAGGGGTTCCATACAGAGCATGAATCCTATCGCCGCTGTGGGCGCAGTCCTCATTACTCCAGTCAAACCCCTTAATTCTAGCGTTTGTAATCTTCGCAGCCTGTCCTGCATTGTTTGAATTTCCACCCGTGGCCACCAGACCACGGCCGCATGTAGGAGCCTGGCTTTTAAGACAGCAGACTAGAGCCATGCAAGCATTTTAGGCCCTAGCCCCCACGTCAACCAAAAGGCTCTCCTGCAGATCTAAAAAGTCATGACAAATTTCCTGCATTGGGTCTCCAGGTGCTTTGCCCAGTTCAGCTTGCCATCTAGGATTACTCCCAGATATTTAACTGAATCTAAAAACGTCAGCTTCCCACCACAGAATACAGGAACATCAACTTTGGGAACTTCATAATTTCTCGTGAAAATGACCAGGTTGGTCTCTTCCGGATTTACCGAGACCCCTGAGCTATCGCACCGTAGCTCTGCGATGCGCAGCGCCGACCTTATAAGACCCATCAGTTGCATGCAATTTTTATTTACTTGTTATTACATTCTCATTCTAATGAGAAGGTATTAGTTTTATGTAAAATTTGACTTTGTTGGTTTTCATCAAATCCACGTTTTGAGACCTCCTGAGTCAGAAAAAAACAATTTTTACGAAGGTGTCTGTCTATCTGTATCGTGTAGGCACGATAACTTTCGAAAGATTGATCAGATTAGATTTTGCTTTGGCACACTTTTTTATGGCCTACAAAGAAAGAACGAGTTCGTTAACCAGCTATTTTGGATGAAAATTCAAAAAGTGAGCACTTTTTGAAAATTTGTGAGACCACTTTTGAACACCCTACAATATTTCCATAACAACTTTTTGAATTTTTTTAAAAATAAAATATTCAAATTTTGATCGGACAAAAAAATAATGAAAAATAAAAAAATTCCATTTTGCTGTCAAACTATGCAAGATACGACAAAAGATGATTCAACCAAAATTGTGCACCTAAAAAAGATCTACAATTTTTTTTCCTCATTTTGTATAGTTTTTTCGAAAAATCGATTTTTTTTATTTTTAATAGTATTTTTCACATACAAAACGAAAAATATGTAACTTATCAAAAAATAGTATCAACAAAATTTGTTCACCTTTTTAATATGAAAAATTTACCTTATGAACATTCTTATCGTATCTTGTTTTTCATCTCGGTTGTGTTTTTCACAATATTTCATTGTTTTTATGTTCTCAATACTAGTTCTAACGATCAAAACAATAAAATGAGCATCATTAATGCTCATGGTATTTGAAAATTTCGTATTTTTACATTCTCATCTAGAGAAGGTATTAGATTTGTGTAAAATTTGACCGCCCCCCCCCCCCACCCCCGGTTTTTGTCAAATGTCCACGTTTTGAGACCCCCTGAACCCAAAAAACAGGTTTTTACGAATGTGCATGCCTGATTGTCTGTCTGTCTGTGAGCACGATAACTTTCGAAAGAATTGACTGATTGGATTGGCCTTTGGTATACTCTTTCAGTCTCCTACAAAAAATTTGGAAAATTTTTTAGACCATTTTTTTCAAAATTTGAAAATTATATGTCCGATCACTCATAATACTCGAAAATTCAAACAATTTATTTTGATGACATTCTTCGATAAAATGAAAATTTTTAGAGTTACGGCATTTTCAAAAACCAAAAGAAGAAACGAAAATTAACATTTTCAGCCAAACAACGCACGATACAAAAAAAAGCCAAGATAAGAAAAATGTTTCTTTTTGCACGCCCTACAAGATTAACATAATGAATTTTTTAATTTTCTTCAAAAATCGAAAATTCACATTTTTATTGCACCAAAAATAATGAAAAATCCACAAATTTAATTTTACGGTCAAACTATGCAAGATACGACAAATGATGATTCAACAAAAATTGTGCACTCAAAAAAGATCTACAAATTTGTTATTGGTCAATTTTTGACAGGATGTGTAGTTTTTGTTTTATTCGTGAAAAATAACATTAACAGTGAAAAAATCGGCCCGATAAGCGGGCACGTTCTCCTCAAAACTTTGCTTATTTCATTTATTTTTCATCTTGTGTGTGGTTTTTTAAAATATTTAATTTTTGTATGCCCTCAATACTATTTCTAACGATTGAAACAATTTATTCTGACTAAAAATCTGACTTTTTTCAGAATGCGTTTTGATCTTTGTTTACTAAAATAATTGCTCTAAAAAAATTTAACTATTACATTTATATTTCAAGAACTATGCTTCAAATAAACGAAATGAATATATATATATATATATATATATATATATATATATTTAAAAAAAAAAAAGTTTTTGGTTCCTTGCCTAGAGGTAGGCCGGGAATTGGCAGATCGGAACCTATGAATTCCTTTCTAATACAACGCTGCTGAAGGCCGGTGACCTTCTCAGCATAAAACATCAACCAATTGCGACTCTATCTCGGTTTCCATTCCTTGGGCCCCCCCCCCCGGACAGGGGGGGGGGGGGGGGTAATGTTACAACTAGACTCTCCACCGTACGACGAATAACTACTTAACTTGGACATGATTTCGACTCGCAAAAGAAATGTCGCGCATAAAGGTGGTAGTTGGGTGTGCAATCTAAACATGAACAATAGAAACAATAAAGTAGCCTCGGAATGGACTGAAACTTTGATTGACAAAATGCTTACACACGGTAAACGTAAAGGTCGAGTTTCAGCCGATGAATGGTGACTGGGTGTCTCGAATGCTAGGGGGGCGAATGATCTTAAGATAAGAGAATTACGAGAAACTATGCGCGTCAGGAAGCTAGATATTTTATGTGTACCTGAGACAAAGAAAAAGGGATGCGAAAGTAGAAAAATAGAAAATGGAGTGTTGAAAGGCGGTTTTGAAATATGGTCAGGAGTAGATAGTGAATCACATGCTAGTCAAGGGGTCGGTTTGATTATGAATGAAAAAGCAAGATATAGGTTCCAAAAACGGCTTAGATACTTTATTTCTCCCCTTTTCAGATAGTTGGAAAAAAATCTTTGTGATTGTAGGATTTATTAGAAAGATACGGAAATATACGCTGAAGTAAAGGAATTACCTTCTTCATTTTAAATCAAATACAACTTTAGTCAATTTATCTGAAGAACATTGAACATAACATATGGTCGTTGTGAAAGGCGACGACCAAATTGCGCGCAGCAAGCGCGCTCAAACTTTTGAGTTTCTATTATACGATGAACAGAAACGAGCGTGAAGCGCGAGGTTCACATGATGATTAAACCAAATATCGAGCGCGAAGCGCGAGTGTCTTGATGAGAATGTGTTCCTTAACGTCGATAGAACCTTAAGGGGAAACGGTAGGTTTGGCTGCGAACATAAATGATTGCAGCGACATCTATAAAAAAATCAGAAATACAGTCTAGTGCCCCCTGGCAAATATAAGTACAAACTCATACCTGAAAATCTGTAGTATTCTGTTGGTAAAATGTTTGACCTGTTAGAGAGAGAAACTTAGCAACGAAAGAGACAGACAATCTAACCATTTTTATTGCACCCTCCCGTTTCGTTTTAGTTCCCGTTACTCGGCTTACCTGCTCATCTGCAGGGAAATATAGAGAATTGACCAATATTTTCTCTATGCAGTCCGCGTGAGAACTAATGTATTGGCATCACATAAAACAAAAAAATAAAATTCGGAAAATTGTACATATAATTAATTATTAAATGCCTACCCC
>CAKNYM010038985.1:2690-17914 GCA_932195095.1 Andricus curvator
CTTCAATATAATTCAAAGTTGATGCAAGAATATAAAAGATTCCTTGGTTCGAGACGAATCGATTGACCTATAATATTAATATGTTTTATTGAAGCGTAGGGAAGTTATGGTAATTTATATATTTTGAAAATCGGTTTTTTATAGTAAAAGTTTTTTCACTAACATAATTTACAATTGATACAAGCACGGAAAAGATTCCTTGATTCCAGGAAAATCGATTGATCTATAATATTAATACACTGTATTGAAGATTAAGGAAGTTATGCTCATTTATAATATGTGAATCATCTGTTTCTAACAGAAAAACTTTTTTCATCGACAAAATTCAAAGTTGACGACGCATGAATAGAAAAGATTTTTTTATCATAAATTTTCAAATAGAATAATTCTGACAATTTAAAAAAAAAATCATAAAGCTGGCAAAGGGATAGGGTGCGACAGAACTTTTTCCTTCCCTTTTCCAGCTCGGAAAATTATCATTTCGAATTCAAAATTTGATTTGTCTGATTTGTCCTTAAAAAATTTGTTGTATTATTTTGTAATTTTGTATTTTTTGTAAATTTCTATTTTTAAATTGATCAAAATGAAGAATTTAGGTTGTCTATTATTGAAAAAAATAACTAATGCTTCCTCTATGAGGAAGCAAATACATTTGCTAACGGGAAGCAAAGTGCTCGTGAAATGAGCACCATATAATTATAAATACAAACAAAGTGGAAACACTCGAGATCGAATTAACAGCTAGTTTCATAAATCATCATGCAGCAGTATTTCACAAATACCTACTTTGTTAACTAATTTGCATCTGTTTACATAATTTTCATTTATTAGAATATTTTATTTTTTTAGGTACATAAGTCGCAAAATAAATGTTTAAATAATTTAACAATTATTGAAATAATACATATTTCTTTGAGTATACAGGTTGCCTAGAAAAAGCAGAAACATTTAATATGGCCGAATTCTCAAAAGATTTAAATGTTTTTAGTTATATTGCTTTGTTTTCTGACAATACTGTTAAGTCTTTAAACAATATTAATTTGGCATTATTTGACAGATTCCAATATTTTCAGGTACTACTCCGTTTTGCGAACAATGTTCCTAAATTTTTAAACAAGTTTCATATGTTTCGACAATTTATTGTCTTCATTATTTTTTCAGAACGCATTTTCTGCTTTCCGGCTATAAGAACCGCATACATTCAATAAAATCCAATAAATGTTATATTTTGTACGAAAATAAATCGTATAAACATTGTCACATTTTTAAGATATTTAGCTGTTCCCAGAAAAGAAAATAGTGCCTAGAAGTATTATAATCTGTCGACAATTTTGTTATATAAAATGTTTTTCCTGATTTTTCTGTAGGGAATCTATATGTACTGCAAAGTAGTCTGTATTATTTAAATAACTGTGAAATTCTTTAAACAATTGATTTTCATGTAATCATTGATTAAAAACCTCAAGATGTCTACAAAATATAAACATCACGCCACTCACATCTTTCTTCAATAAAAATGCAACTGTTTGGTTGAAAATAAAACTATTTTGTTAAAAATTCATACTTTTGGTTGAAAATTCGTCTGTTTTGTTGCAAATTGAACTATTTCGTAGAAAATTCACTTTTTGTTTAAAATTCATTTTCTGGTGTTTTCTGGTGTTAAAAAAAGAAGTGAAAGTTTTTGTAGATGAAAGTTCAACCTTTTAAAAAATGTGTCCTTTTTTATTAAAAATTCATCTGCTTTAGTACAAATTTCATCTTTCTTGGATAAAAATTTAACTACTAGGTAGAGAATTCAACTATTTCGTTAAAAATTCATCACTTTTGTTTGAGAAAATTGGTCTTTTTAAAGGAAAAATTCAATTTTGTTCCTAAAAACTTATTTTTTGTTAAAAAATCAATATTTTTATTTTAAAAATCAAGTGGAATCTTTTGTGGATGAAAATTCAACTATTCTTTTAAAATTTGTTTTCTTTCTAAATAAAAATTCATCTGTTTTAAGAGAAATTTAATCGTCTTTGAATAACAATGTAACTATTGGGTAGAGAATTCAACAATTTTGTTAAAAATTCATCCTTTTTGGGTAAGAATTGGTCTTTTTGGATTGAAAATTCAATTTTTTCCGTAGAAAGTTATTTCTTGCTTAAAAATTCATATTTTGATCGTGAAAAGTAAACTAAAATCTTTTTTTAACATAAAATGGAACTATTTTTTGAAGTGTGTCTTTGTGATTTATCGATTCATCTGCTTTGGTAAAATTTTTTTTTTAATGAAAATGCAACTTTTCGGTTAAAAAATATTCTCCTTTGCTTGAGTATTCAACTATTTTATTTTAAAGGTTTGGTTGAATCACTTTGTGATGTAGTTTTAGTTGAAAATTGATCGATCAAACGAACTTACCTGTTGTGAAGTTAGATCGAAATTATATGTAGAGTCTCGTTCGAAATGATTACTCGGTAGTACCGCTATTATGCACACGGTGTCACCACAATTTTCAGCCCAAAACTACAAAACTTCTGCCCATGGTGTTTCCCTTCTCCTACACAGCCAACTCGTCATATCGTTTATAGTTCTCCATTAACGAAATAAGGGTAGGGTAAAATGATGACATGGATTTCACTGCATGGAATACATTTTTTAGGGAGGGACATAATCATTTCGAACGAGACTCTACATATAATTTCGATCTAACTTCACAACAGGTAAGTTCGTTTGATCGATCAATTATATTTGAGTCTCGTTCTCATGATTACGCGGTAGCTGTTTAGCTATTTTACTAAGTATAATTCTACAAAGCCTTTCGAGAAACAGAATTCAATTCTTTATTTACTTATACAAATACAATCTTAAAATGCCATTTATATCTTTGTATTCTTATTTTATGAAATGATTACTTTTGCAAAAGTATTCCTATTCATCTCAATAGGTCTATTATAGAACTGAGCAAAAACCCTAGACTCGCGAGACCACCCAGCCGTACTTTTAATTACACTTAAATCGACCCCCTTCTTAAGAGCAGCAGACGTAGCCGCATGTCGTGTACTATGCGCACTAAACTCCTTACTGATTCCACTACGCACCAAGAAAGATCGGATCCATCTACTGACGGTTTGCGAGCCTGCAGCCTTATAAGGCTTCCTAGTTGTTAACAGTAATTCATGAACATCTCCACGCAGCGGTTTAGTAACCGTCAAGTAACGCTCCAACGTGCTAGCAATACAAAGTCTAGGTCTCTCTTCAAACCGAAGTATTAATAAAAGCGGCTGAGTGGTCCCCGGACGGGAAGTCTTTATCAAATCGTTTATTCTTATTTCAAAACCGTCAGCATTTTTGGAAACATTATTAAGGCCATTAAGGCCAAAGTTTGAACCCTCTGAGCCGTTCCTAAAGCTAAAAGCACAGCAAGTCTATCCTTTAAATCTGACAGCTTTAAGGAATCTAAAGGATATAATTTCACAATCGTCAGTAATACGGGATTCATATCCCACGTCTTATCATATCTAGGCTTTGACGGCCTTGATCTAAACACTCCCTTAAAGAATCTAGATATTACAGAGCTTTTTGAAACTCGATCACCAATAATTAATGAGATTGCCGCCCGACAGTTATTTAAGACTCCATATGAAGCACCTGTTTCAAACTTCTTTGATAACCACATTAATACATTGTTTACATCTGCCTCATAAATACAAAAATCATTTAATGAACAAAAATCAACCCATTCTCTTATTGCTTTCCTGTATTGCTTCAACGTAGATGTCGATAAGGATGCGATT
This sequence comes from Andricus curvator, assembly GCA_932195095.1. Classification (NCBI taxonomy): domain Eukaryota; kingdom Metazoa; phylum Arthropoda; class Insecta; order Hymenoptera; family Cynipidae; genus Andricus; species Andricus curvator. The sequence continues at coordinate 6,467 of CAKNYM010038985.1, forward strand.
AAAATATCTATAGATACATCTGGAATGTTTCGTTGCTTGTAAGCCTCCCTGATAATTTGCCGGCAATCAGAGTCAGTTTCTTGGCGAGCGGATGCTGCTGTAACCTATCGGGTGATAACAGTAAATCAGGTGATGGTCCAAAAAAAATTGGAGCTTCTACTAACATAGACTTAAACAGTGGGAACCATGGCTGTGTGTGCCAGTCTGGTACAATAATCACTCCCTGCGCTTGGTCCGCCTTGATTTTCTTAATTACCCGTAAAATCATTGCGAAAGGTGGGAAAGCGTAAAAATGTAGGTGACCCCAATCTAAAGTAAACGCATCGATTCCAACCGCCTCCGGATCACGATGCCACGAGCAAAATTCTTGACACTTTGTATTACTTCTAGTCGCAAATAAATCAATCTCAAATGGTCCCCATTTACGGGTAATTCTACAAAACACCTCGTCTGATAATTCCCACTCTGTATCGACATTCTTGACTCGCGATCCTTTATCAGCCTCTGTATTTTCTCTAGATGCAATATAAGATGCATAAACCCATAATCTCCTGATCTCACACCATTGCCAAATATCACGCGCAATCTGATTCAGCTTAGGGAACTGCATCACACCCATTCGATTAATATACGCAATTGCCGTTGTATTATCGATTCTAAGAAGAATCTCACACCCCTCGCGATCTTTGGCAAAACACTTCAAAGCTAAGAACGCGGCTACAAGCTCCAGGTAATTTATGTGCGAAATACTTTCTGATTCCTTCCAAAAACCATTAACTAATTCTCCGTCGCAAAAGGCACCCCATCCAGACAAGGAGGCGTCCGAAAAAATCTCCCTTTTAAAATTAAAAGTTCTAATTGAGTTAACCACCTGTCCAATCTTACTCTCCCACCAAGCAAAGTCTTCCTGAAGTGCTCTTGACAAGGACATTTTTTCATCATAATCACCTTTACTTTTTACAAGCGCCAGATACCGATGGCGTTCAAAGAGCTTGGAGTATAACCAGCCGTATTCCACTGCAAGACAACACGCTGTTATGCTACCCACAAACTTTGCAAAATTCCGAATCTTACATATTTTCTTACTCTTAAACTGCCGAACTAACCCTAAAATATTTTTTCGCTTCTTGTCCGGAAGCTCCACCGTTAAATTTAATGAATTTAAGATAAGCCCAAAAAATTCACACTTGTTTTCAGGGGTCAGTATGCTCTTTTCATGATTTATTACAAAACCCAGAGATTCCAACAAACCCATAGTTTGCAACAAGTTTTTTCGGCACATTACGAAATCAGGACCTAGACATAGCCAATCATCTAAATATACTACCGAGAACCATCCCTGTTCTCTTAAATAATTCGTCACCGGCTTCATGATCTTTGTGAACACGAACGGAGCCGTGCACAATCCGAATGGAACACACAAAAATTCATACAATTGCCCCCTCCAACGGAATCTAAGAAATTTTCTGCTTTCCGGATGAACGCTTATCATAAAATACGCGCCCTGTAAGTCTAGCTTAGCCAGAAACATTCCACTGGATAAAAGCTTGATCGCTGTACGAATATCCTCTAATTTGAAATGCTCTGTTGACATAAACTTATTAAGCTTCTTTAAATTGAGGACAAATCTTTTTGAACCATTGGACTTGTCCACTAAAAAGTAAGACGACAGAAACTGATTCTTACAAGGAGAACACAACCTAACCGCTCCTTTTGTTATCAAGTGACCTATGGCCTCTGCATAATCTCTTGCGTCTCTAGCTCTAATTGGCGTTTCCGGAGGCAGGTAGAACTGATGCGGTTTGCTCAAAAAATGTAACTTGTAACCCTTAATAACATCTAACACAAAACTATCCGAAGTAATACCGGACCAAGCTTTCACAAACCTCTTCAGTCGACCAGCTATCTTTCTTACCTTTAAGACTTTTGATGGGGGTTCTGATAACCCCCCCGATAACGAACTTGTCCCAGGTTCCTCTGAGCGCCCTGCGATCGGTCCGGCTGAGCTCTGGGTAGTTGGCTCTGGTTCTGTGAAAAATTCCTTGGTTTGCCCGCCTGAGATTGTCCCCGACCTCTCGCAGACGGGCTTCGCCAGTTTCCCGAGGAGGATGGATGCGGTTGGACCTTTTTTGCTGGAGCTAATGGTTTTAGCGTCAATCCTACTTTTTCCATAGATTTAGCCGTCTTTAGATTCTCCGAAAGACTTGATCCAAACAAACAGTCATCTGTTGGGGCTTTCTCCAGCAACTCTTTGGCTTTTTTATCCAAACTCGGATAAATAAAAGCTTTGCGTGTTTTAGTTGATTGATAATGAGCTTCAGACATGAGCTTAGTTGCATCCAACTGATATTTAAACAAACGCTCACGATCCTCTTTAGTAACTCCGATTTTTCCAGCAAAATCGCGAGGCCTGATCCAGTCGCCGAAATGGCAGAAGCAACAATATTCTGATCAGAAACAAAATATTTGTCCCGCTTCTTTACTGAATCATTAACTGAAGCTTCAATCTCCGGATTGAGCTTCGGTGACTCCAATAGCACGCTTCCCTTACGAGGATATTCGAGCAGCAATTGAGCCTTCTCATCCTTCTTTAGGCCTTTTTGCACCCACAGTTCCACTCGAGTCGAAAGCTCCGAGTGCCAGGAAATCGTTTTTTCGGGAGAAACAGCCTTCTCTCGAAACAGCTTTACTGTCTCCTCATCTAAAGCAGCATCCTGAGCCTCCGCCTTCTTCTGCTCCTCCGTCCTTTTATTCATTCCCGGAGGTGGTATTCCACCATCATCGTTGTCAGTTTTTTCGCCAACTTCGACAGAGTCACTAATATCGACATTATTATTACCGACTGGGTCCTCTGCACCGACTGAGTCATCAATATCGACCCCGTCATCCGAAGAACCTCTCGATTCTGAAACAACCATCATAAAGAGGTTATGTGCATCCGTGTTATCAACGGTGCAAAAATACATTTCAGGCTAAACGCATAGCAAATCATGTCACGCACAGATTTACCACCTAGGAAAACGCACGGTCTGTCCCACCTCTCGTGAGGGCCCACCGTCGTGACGCACGGTCTATCCTACACCACGTGTAAGCCTACCGCCATAATGCGCAGCGTATCTCATTACAAATAACAAGCCTGCTGCCAAAAGAAAACATCTACACTTACTTGATTTTCTGCTTCTTTCATAAGACTTATCATATCTGGACTCATAATCATCCTCAAGCTCATAATTTCTGTGACGACTATAATCAGCATCCGAGCTATAATCCGTTGAGAAACTACGCGAGCGTCGACGGCGTCGCTTTGCCAATTTCCTCACTTTCCTGTATAAATCCTCGATTTCGTCCTCCCGGTTACTCCTCTTTCTTTTGGAATGTCTTCCCATTGTCAAATAACGAAACTTCTCCACTAAACAACACTTTCAACTAAACAAAACTAAACAAAACCGTACTCAAGCGAATAGCGAAGATGTGGCGTTGATGCGCACAAAAACGTTTATGACGAGTTGGCTGTGTGGGAGAAGGGAAACACCATGGGCAGAAGTTTTGTAGTTTTGGGCTGAAGATTGTGGCGACACCGTGTGCATAATAGCGGTACTACCGAGTAATCATGAGAACGAGACTCAAATATAATTCATCTCTTTGGTTGAAAGTTCAACTATTTTGTTGAAAATTAATCTTTTTAAATTGAACATTCATTTACGTGGGTAAAAGTTAAACTACATTGTTAAAATTTTTATTTTTTTTGAACGTTTATGTCTTTGGTTAAAAATGTAACTGTTTAGTGGAAATTTTTTTTTTTTGGTTTTAAATTAATTTTTAACTGAAAATGTAATTTTTACATTTTTTTAAGATTCATCTTTTTTATTTGAAAATTCTACATTTTTGGTAAAAAAAAATTAATTTTCTTGGTTTAAAATTTCATTTTTGTCGAGTAAAACTGCATCAGCTTCGTGGAAAAATAATGTTTTGCTGAAGTCGTATTTTTGGTTTGCAAATACAATTTTTGTGGAGAAAATTCGTCTTTTCGCTTGAAGGTTCAAAAATTTTTGTACATTTTTCATTCTTTAGTGAAAAATCTGTATTTGTTGGAAATTCGTCTTTTTGGGTTTGAAAAACGGTTTAAAAAAATAAATTTCATGTTTTTTTATTGAAATATAAACTATGACACTTTCTGTTGGGAATCTATATTTTTAGGTTGGAAGTTCAACTATTATGTTAAAAATTTAATTATTTTGTTGAAAATTGAAGTATTTTGTTAAAGAGCCATCTTTTATGATAGAAAGGACATTTTTTTGTTTAAAATAAATTAATTAATTTGAAAATTTGAAATTTGAATGTGAAATACTGTTTTATTCCGTTTCTAAGAGATTGTAGGTTAAAAGTATTTCAAGATTAAAATGCTGGTATTTTAATATTTGTGATGAAGGAAAATGAAAAATTAGACCAGGAAAAATAAGGGAACTTTGAAAAGGAAGTTCTCGGACACCCTGCCTAATTGTACTAGCAGTAACTATTAACATATTTACGGAAACAAATAATTACGTACAGAAAGAGTGGGGGGGATAGAAATCTTTTGTTACAGTTTGTTGTAGGAGGGAGGGGGGGGGGTCTCAGAACGGGCCTATAATCCGTTACGTAATTTAAGTACTTTCTTACTTCACACGTATTCGATTTTTCGTTCCTGACTTTACTTGGAACTGAATAATGATTCACCTTCAAAATTGTAACTCGTGATCTTTAATAAAACTGCACAATTCTTTCCAGAAATAATAGAACAAGATTTGATGAAGTTAATTCCTCTAATTTATTTATTTGTAGAATTATATGCCTTGATAATTGACGCATATGATTGGCACCCATCAGTATGGATCAATATTTAAGATTCACTTAATTTTATTGCCATTTCTGCATGTTAATCATTTTACATTGTTCAATATTTGGATCAATATGAAGAAATTTATATTCAATTGCAATTGTAATTAAATATTAATTATTCACGAATTTACCAATTTATTAATATATTTTATATTAATTAATAAATTGCTGCATTATTGTCTTATTAATAAATAATGATACATAGATATGTTTTGAACATGCGTACAATATAATTTTGCATTATTCGAAAATTGCTAAATTACTATAAAGTAGCTTTTATTCAAATTTTAAAATCAGAAACTCAGACTTGAGAATATTATATTGTATGGACTGAGAGTAAAACTCCAGAGAGCTGAAAGTAGGTTCTAAACCTAACTCGTTCGGATTGCAGTCCACTCCCTTCGGGATCGTTTGAAAATATGTTCGGCTGAGTTCTCATCGGGAGTAAAACCTTCCGGCAGTCTGTAGGTTTAGATCTTTCAAAGATCCAATCCCGGGTACTTTTTTTTATCAGTACACAAACTAAAGGATCGATCCTCTGTACCTGCTCTCCTCGGGACTCAAACGCTGTCCGGCTGCTGCCACAACCCATCCGTTCCTGAGTGTTTGAGAAGCAAGCACCGTCCACTCGGGATGGGATCACTTTCTCCCTGCAGTACATATTTTCGGATCTTGAGGAGAGTTAAACCTAACGATTCCTTTTTCGTCGGCTCAGTGTTTAAAACCCAAAGTGATGAAAACGTTTTACTCCCAGTCCCTGCTTTTTTCGTCTGAAAATAGCAACACGAGGACGAGTCATGGATATACATTGTATCTCCTGCAAAGCGCCCATCTTGAGTTGTAGATAGCACCACGTCAAAGCTTATTCAATCACACTGAGAGAAATGAATAGTTGGGGCTACTGCCTTTTTATTAGTAAAGAATTCATTGGTTATTATAACTATTCAGTTAGTAACGCCGACTAAGCAAATAGTCGGTCTAGGAAGGCATCTGTAGTACTCGTGACTAATTTAAATTAGTGATGTTTTAGTAGTCAGAGTTACTAATAAATTAGTCATCTGTACTACTTATTGATTTGTCTAACAAATTAAAGTAGGTGGCATAACTGATTTATTTGATAACTTGGTTGGTACGACTGAGAATGCCACAAAGGTACCAAGATACGCGCGGTAAAACGAGGGAGAACGTTCAGATATGGCCGTCATAACACGCTTTTCGGTTGATGTCTGGACTGCACGTTTCGTTAGCTTACAGCTCGTTATTTTTTATGAAAGGTAGTTTTTTTTTTAAGTTTTAGATAATTTATTTATTTTTAAAGGGGTAATATTCTAATTTTTGTACACCTTTTGGTGTTGAAATTTCCGAATGATTTTTTTCTTCAGATAATGTATTTCTTTAATCAGAATTGTAAAATATTTAATAAGAATTGTAAAAAATTATTTTGAGGGCGTAGTTGAGTATGGGGTCAACTTTGCACGTAGCAACTTTGCACGTGCCCAACTGTGCACGTCGATGGCCAGATAGACAACTGTGCACGTCTTTGGTCAGATGGACAACTGTGCACCTGCCAACTGAGCAGGTGCCATCTGTGCAGTGCAAAGTCGTCACTTGGACAACTGTGCACGTGCACAGATGGTACTTGGACAACTGTGCACGTTGAAATTTCGACGTGCACAGTTGTCCAAGTGACAACTGTGCACGTCGAAATTTAGACGTGCACAGGTGGGCTCCTGTGGTCTTGGACGTGCACAAATGTCACTTTCCTAACTGTGCACGTGCACAGTTGTCACTTATCCAACTTTTCACGTGCACAGTTGTCACTTGCCCAACTGTGCACGTGCACAGATGTCCCTTGTCCAACTGTGCACGTGCACAGATGTCCCTTGTCCAACTGTGCACGTGCACATATGCCCCTTGTCCAACTGTGCACGTTCACAGATGGAACTTGTCTAACTGTGCACGTGCACAGATGTCACTTGCCCAACTGTGCACGTTTATGTCCGTACGTAAGGGTTGATACGAGGGTGGTCCTTTATATCTACGTATAATTATACGCACTTATCTACGATTCATTACAAAAACATTGCGATCGTTTCAAAAAGTCCGTCAGTCCGCATTAGTAATGAAATGTACTATTTAATACTTTTATCTTATTGAGCTTCTTTGAGTCTCCCAGTGGATCTAACTACTAACTACCATGCCTACTCGGTAGGTATTTATTTTTTTCAAGTTACTTATCTGTCTTTGATTTTACATAATCGTTTATTTATTTGATGTATTTTCTTATGATGTAACAAAAAGTGAAGTTGAGAAAAAAATTTGCAATAACTTTTATCAAAGTTTTACTGTTGTTTATGTGATAATGTGTAATGACGGGTTACACATTTGTCTTAGTCATTGGTTAGTGAAATATGAAGGTTTATTAATTTGTGAGGTACACATTCTTTTTCTTCAAATTTTCTTCGTTTCACCCTCCAGATTAGTTCAAAAGCCAAAAAAAAGTAAGCTCGTATTTTTTTACATTCTCATTCTAATGAGAAGGTATTGGTTTTATGTAAAATTTGACATAGTCGGTTTTCATCAAATCTCCACGTTTTGAGACCCCCTGAGCTAGAAAAAACGATTTTTAACAAGGTGTCTGTCTGTCTGTAGTCTGTCTGTCTGCCTGTCTGTCTGTACCCACGATAACTTTTGAAAAAATGATCAGATTTGATTGAGCTTTGGCACACTTTTTTATGGCCGAAAAATAGAGAACGAGTTCGTTAACCAGCTATTTTGGATGAAAATCCAAAAAGTGAGCACATTTTGAAAATTTTTGATACCACTTTTTTTGAAGATTTGAAAATTCTATGTACGGTTATTAGTAGTACGCAAAATGACGAACAAAATATTTTCATGACTTTTCGTGATAAAAAAAAAATTACTGGAGTTATATCATTTTCAAAATTCCAAAAAACAAACGAAAATGAACATTTTAAGCCGAAAAACGCACGATATGAAAAAAAGTCAAGAGGAGAAAAACGTTGATTCCTGAACACCCTATAATATTTTCATAACAACTTTTTGAATTTTTTGAAAAATAAAAAATTCAAATTTTGATCGCACAAAAAATTAATGAAAAATAAAAAAAGCCATTTTGCTGTCAAACTATGCAAGATACCAGAAAAGATAATCTCACCAAAATTGTGCACCTAAAAAAGATCTACAAATTTCTTATCATTCACTTTTTGATATTACGCGTAGTTTTTGTTTTATTCGTAAAAAACAGCATTGAAAATAGAAAAATCAAATTTTCAGACGAATATTACCAGCTACGAAAAAATGACCGAAACAAAATTTGTTCATCCAAGGAAGAGGTACAAATTTATTGTGACTCATGTTTCGATAGGATGCGTGGTTTTTGTTTTATTCGTGAAAATAACATTGACAGTAAAAAAATCAAATTTTTGAAAAAACAATGCAAAGTACGAAAACATATAAATGAACAAAAATTGTATATTCAAAAAAGACTTACAAATCCGTAATCAATTTTTGTGGTAAGAATATATTCAAAATGAAAAAATTAACTTTTTTGATACACTGCACAAGCTAAAATAAAATGTTAAATAATAAAATTTGTCGCCAGAATTATATCATTACTTTTCATTTGAAATCAAATACAAATTTAGTAATTTGTATACGAAGAACATATAACACGAAGCACAAAGTGCGCGCTCAGTGTATTTACCAAATCGCACGCCGTAAGTGCGCTCAAACTTTTTTGTTTTTATCATACGGTTCAAATGATTTTCAAATCAAATATCGAGCGCGAAGCGCGAGTGTCTGGATGAGAATGTGTTCCTTAAGGTCGATAGAACCTTGAGTAAATAAAGTTCCTTTTCAGTCTAAAATAAAAACAAATTTAACAATCACTTAATATGTAGAGGTTTTGATAATTTTATAATATTTGCAAACAAACTTTTTCTTTTCATCGAAGTCGAACACGAAGTTCAAAAATCTAGAGGAACCGAGCGTAAAGCGCGATGTAAATACGCCCGAGCGCGTAGCGCGAGGTGAATACATAATCGAGCGCGAAGCGCGAGATCTAACAGTCGCGCGCCCTAGGCGCGCTCAAACTTGCGAGCGAAGCGCGCCATGAGAATGTGAGAGAATGAGAATTAACTTTAAAATCTATTAATTTCCAGGGGTTGTTCAAAGTCCATGAAGTTTCACGTGTATTTCCTATAGAAAAAAGGCCTGTTTTGAAATTTGTGATAGAATCGTTAATATTAGATTATCTTACTGCATCTGGTATGATTTTCTTGAAAATTATTTGCTGAATACTTTTTAAATTCAACCCCCATAAGCAATTTTTATAGGGTCTCGAAAAAAACTCCATAAGTGCAAAAATGAGGTATTATGTCCCGCGTGAAAAAAAGTTCCCTTGCTCAAGCATGGGTCAAAAATAGGTCAAAAATGTTTAAAGTTCGACGGATTTCAGAGTTTAACTTGCATGAAAACAAATAAAACCTTACTAATTCTCTCTATTCATCATTTCACATAAATTGGCCTAGTTCTAAGTGCTTTTTGGAACCAAAATTCATAATTGGTTCCAAATATCAAAACGGTACCCATCACTCCAAAGGTAAGTTTCAGAAACCTATTAAAATGGGTTTAAATCGATATTTGCTAGTTGAATAATATTTTGCAGCCTAAAGTTCGATTTCTAGATAATAAACTTTCTTAGACTATAACCAGAAAATTTATAATTCTAAAGAACAAATTGGAGAAAGAGTTTGGACATGTGCAAAATTTTTAAAATCCCGTGAGCCTGGGGCCGACGCGAAAACGCGAAAAACTAGGCCGGCCCTACCCAATGTCACTTTACACACACTCACTTTCGACGAATTCATAGATTTCCATGAATTCGAGGAATCCATTTAATGAAAAAAATTCATAGAATTAAAGGAATACAGAGAATTCAAGCAATTCAGAGAATTCAAGCAATTCAGAGAATTCAAGGGAATCAGAGAATTCGAGGCATTCAGCAAATTCTAAGGAATTCAAAGAATTCAAGGAATTTAGAGAATTCAGGGAATTCAGGGAATTCAAGGAATTCGACGAATTCAAGGAATTATGAGAATTCCAGAAATGAAAACCATTCTGTAAATTGTAAGGATTTTGAATTCTTTGTATTCATAGATTTCATGGAATGCCTGGCATTCTCTGAATTACTTAAATTCTCTTAATACCCTCAATTCTCAAAATTTCCTGAAAACTATGAATTCCTTGAATTCCTTCAATTCTCTAAATTCCTTCAATTCTATAAATTCTTTGGATTCTCTGAATTCCGTGAATTCCATGAATTCCATGAATTTCGTGAATTCCATGAATTCCGTGAATTCTGTGAATTCCGTGAATTCCATGAATTCCGTGAATTCTGTGAATTCCGTGAATTCTGTGAATTCCATGAATTCCGTGAATTCTGTGAATTCCGCGAATTCCATGAATTCCGTGAAATCCATGAATTCCGTGAATTCCATTAATTTCTTGAATTCCTTAAATTTCATGAATTCCACGAATTGCTTGAATTCCGTGAATTCCATTGATTCCGCGAATTCCGTGAATTCCATTAATTCCGCGAATTCCGTGAATTCCATTAATTCCGCGAATTCCGTGAAATTCTTGAATTCCGTGAATTCCATAAATTTCTTGAATTCCTTAAGTTTCATGAATTCCGCGAATTCATGAATTCCCTGAATTCCATGAACTCCGTGAATCCCTTGTTCACAATTTTTGACTTATAACCGCTACAATACATGTATTGGTATGCTCGACGGTGACTTCACGATTTACAGCACTTACAATAGATCTATTGCAATTTCGTCAATCCAATACCGTGTTTGCAATTTTACCTTACTCTTGTATTGTAGAAGTGTTGGAGAATTCCAAACATTTTTGACAGTGTAGGGCTTATTAAGATGAAAGTATTAAAACTAGCTGTGAATTCGATTTTGGGGGTTTTACTGGAGTCTATATTTGTTGGGGCTCAATAAAATATATTCATATTATGGAACAATTGATTTGTTTCGAGTCAAGGAATATTCTGTTTGCATGCATTAACTGTGAATTATGATAATGAAAAAAAGTTTAAAATATAAAAAACAATTTTTCAAGTAGTAAAAACGTGATACAAAATGCACACAAAAAAGTGTAGCATCAACACACACACACAAAATGTAAATATCTAATACAAGCTTCAGAACATTGTATTAGACATTTATCAACTGACGAAAGTTAAATTAGATGAATTAAAGTTTTTTCGAAAATGTAACTATTACAAAGCTTTCTCTATGAGGAAGCAAAATAAATTTAAAGAAATATTTTCTTATATTTATAATAATTTGGAATTTTAACTGTTAGAAATTTATTATACGTAGATATAAAGGATCACCCTCGTATAAACCCTTACGTAAGGACATAAACGTGCACAGTTGGGAAAGTAACATCTGTGCACGTGCACAGTTGGGCAAGGGACATCTGTGCACGTGCACAGTTGGGCAAGGGACATCTGTGCACGTGCACAGTTGG
>CAKNYM010038985.1:17924-30559 GCA_932195095.1 Andricus curvator
GCACGTGCACAGTTGGGCAAGGGACATCTGTGCACGTGCACAGTTGGACAAGGGACATCTGTGCTGAGATGGGCTCCTGTGGTCTTGGACGTGCACAGTTGTCCGTCCGGTCATCGACGTGCACAGTTTGGGCACGTGCAAAGTTTTCCGTCACCCGTTGACAAATATTTTAAACCTTGATTTTTCCAGGGTACCGACCGAAACGAAACAAAATCGTTTTTAATTTTGATCCCATCCGTCAAAATGTAACGAAAAGGCAGCGAAAGATTCTGTACTTTTTGGATAACGTAATGTAACGAAACGAAAGTTTTGGGCGGGTTCCTGAATTTTTCAAATTAGTTCTTGCATTATCAATTTTTACCAATCATATAAACAACAATTTTATAACCCGTATTTAAATTTCTTATCACACGCTTCGGTGCATTTACAGGGTGGCCACTGTCCGGAAAAATCATCCCGGAAAGTTTAACTGTTTTATTGCACATTCCTCTTTTTAAATAGAAAATTTGCCCTCTTTGATTGAAAACGTATGTTTTTGTAGAAAAGTCATATCTTTTGTTCAAAATTCATCTTTCTTGGTTGAAAGTTGATTCTTTTTAGTTCAAAAGTCCATCATTATATTTTTGGCTAGAAATTCTACTATTTGGTTGAAAATTTTAATATTTTGTTGAAAAGTCAACTATTTTCTTAAAAAGTCATCTTTTTTGGTCGAAAATTTAACACTTTTTTTCAAAATTCTCCTTTTTGGGTATAAAATTCATCCTTTTAAATCGAAAATTCATCTTTTGTTAGAAAATTCATATTTTTTGGTTAAAAACTTAACTATCTAGTTAAAAAATTAAGGTTTTTGTGGAGAATTCATGTCTTTTACTTCGAAGTTGAATTATTCCATTGTAAGAGCAACTTTTTTTTTGAAAATTCATCTTTTTTGGTAGAAAATTCGTCTGCGGATTTAAAAGACAAATGCTTTCTAAAACATTCCAGTTTTTAGATAGAAAACTCAACTCTTTTGTTGAAACTTTATCTTTTTTAGTTGAAAATTCCACTATTTTGTCAAAATCGCAATATATTTCAAGTTGAAATGTTAAAAATATGTTACCTACACTAATGTTATTCGAAGAAATTTATTTCCTTATTATTAAACCTTTTTCGTGAAAAATCACCTTATTTTCCCTGTTTTGAGAGAATTTTGAGCTGTCAAGTCTGAAAACACTTTCACAATAATTTACATTGTACAATTCACATTGAAGTTCTAAAATATTTAATTCTTTTGAAACTTTATATAATAAAGCGTATTGAACAATAATGATCATAAACGCTTAAAGTCAAAGGGAAAAACAGAATTTTTTATCGGAAAGCCCGGCAAATAGCCTGAAATTTCTTTTTTTGAAGTTAAAGTAGCCACTCTGATTTTGCTGGTGGTGCATATGAAAATAATCTTTAAATAATAAATTTTGACATTCGATGATCTTGTGTAGTTTCGATTTTTGTTCAGCATGTTTTGTATCGAAAAGTGATTATTTCTATGTAGCACAGGATGTGGATTTTGAAGCATTGGAGTCGTTTGCTGAAATACCGGAATTGGTGAATGGGTTGATTCCACAAGTAGGACCAAGAGGAAAATTTTTGATACGGTTGAATACATTTCTAACACCCAAGGACACACTGGTAGAAGGAGAAGAAAATGTAGTCATAAGACTAGACGGTATAAATGTGAGTTTTCCTTTAAATATCTTGAATGTAAAATAAAGCCAGACTGACAGAAGATTCGTAATAATATAATTACTGAACTTTTTATCTTCTAGTCCGTGACTGCTGCCACCCGTGTGGAAAAATTTCGTGGCAGTCTTGAATCATGCTAAAGCCAGTACAGTTTTTCTCAAACCGGTCTATTTACGCAATACTAGCCTGGCGCTTCACTGGTGCTGTCTAGTTTTGCTACGTGTTTAATTCAAAACTTTCTGCTGTCTAGTCCCAGTCTTGGCGCTATCTAGGAGTTCGTTGCGAATTTGAATATATAAAGATTGTCCAGATTTTAGCTAGTTTCTAGATAGAATCACGGTTTGGACTTGAACAAAAATTACAGAGGTGAATTCAGAAAATAATCATTTTTTAATAAAAGATTTAGAAAATTACAATACACAATCGCACAAATGCTTAAGCAATAATTAATTGTATACCAATACATATTTAAGATAGTAAACAATAATGGTTGAAGGTGATCGAAATCTTAATACAAGAACTGTATTCTTAAGAACGATTTTTTTAAGAATGTTTGAAAACATTTTTCTTCAATTGAATTATGTAGTCAATTTATAATAAATTTATATTGAATTTCTAATAATTATAATATGTATAATGCTATGTATAATATTGATGATATTACAGAAAATGAAATTTGAACATAACTGATTTATTCAATTTATTTTAATTATCCATTGATTGCGTAAATAATAATTAAGCCTAACGTATTAATTATTTGAAATAATAAACAATCATTATTTCGTAGTCTAACCGTAAGAAAATCATACAAACTTTATTTTTTTCAATGATTTATTCACACATCAAGCACTTTTAAAGTTTAAAAATTGTTCATGTTCTATTCAAATAAATATTGGGATGTGATAAATTGAAATTCATATCCGACAAAAATGAAAAAAAATTTAGCTTTTAGATGGCCGAGGTGTTAAGGCGACGGGACAAAGTTACAACAATATAATAGGAAGTTACATCACGACGCCTCCATTCAATATAAGTTTATGTGCTGACAGCGCCGTGTATGAGACTATACGCTGTGTATAAGCATAGGGAATAGTCTCATACAGAGCGCTGTTAGCACATAGTCTCATATTGAATGGAGGCGTCGATCAGAAGTTCGACACCCGGCGTATGTACAAGAGATTTGCGGAAACTCATTTCTTCTTTTTTTTTGTACAAAAACTTTTTTTATATTTTTAATTAACTGCAAAATCTATATATTGGACTTTTATGGTATAAAAAATAATTATATTATTTAATTATTAATTATTTTTCACCAAAATAGCCGATCTGTCTAGAAACTAGTCGATCCGAGCGTTACATCCCAGTCTAGCCACTGGACAGTCAGCCTGTGGAGTGCCAGTGTCGACTCAAGGCGGGCATAGAGACAAATGAAGTTACACGCGATATCATTATTCAATATTATGAGACTCACAATGAACTGAATTTTGTAAATCAAGGACGACTGACTGAACTATTGGTCCCCTTGGAATAAAAAAAAAGAACCCCACAGAGGGTATATTTAAATTTATTCTTAAGTTTTAAATTAACAAACACTATTTGGAAAACCAGACTTATTTCAGTTTTGTGTATTGATGATTTGAAGAGTATTTAAACAAAATTAGTTTTAAAAATACTTTAATACAAGTACACTTTTCAGAATCTCACCGCATCGATTTTCGGAATTCGCCACTGAAATACAGCAAGTTTTTCCTAGTGAAATTCCAGTATGTAAGATATAACATTTCTCAAAATTATTTTATATAATATAAACTATAAAAATTGCTAATCACTAGTGGTAAAAGCTTTTTTCTGACATAAGCATTATTTTAAATGCTAATTCAGGGTGGCCACTGAATCGGGAAACTCGGAAATAAAAATGAATTTATTTTCGTGCCAGAATTTTTTACAAATTTTTAGAAAAAAATCTATTCAATTACTAAAAACATCAAAAATTTCATATCACATGATATAATGCCATTTAACATAACTTTGATTTCAACTTTCATTAAATTTTAACTTCAATAATTCAGATATACAAAACTAAACAATTTGAATCTGAATTATTTGAAATAGAAACCCAGTGGCCAAAAAAATTAGGGATGTCCTAGAGACTTCTTCTGGACATTCCTAAGACGTCTTTTGAAACATGTCTTTTGGAGTTTCTAGGGATGCTCTTAATCCATCTAATGTCAGTACGAAAGATGTCCTGAGAACGTCCTATGTCTTTAGGACATCTTTAGGATATTGGACGTCTTCGAGACGTTGATTGAACTGCCATTGGACGTCCTAGGATCGTCCCAAGGACGTTCTTGGGGTGTTCATGGTTTTGTGCCCACTGGGAAGCTTTCAAAAAAATTTATTTT
This sequence comes from Andricus curvator, assembly GCA_932195095.1. Taxonomy (NCBI): domain Eukaryota; kingdom Metazoa; phylum Arthropoda; class Insecta; order Hymenoptera; family Cynipidae; genus Andricus; species Andricus curvator. The sequence goes on from CAKNYM010038985.1 coordinate 22,049, forward strand.
GTAAGTTAACGTGTTGAATTTTGATGTAACAATAACAATTGAACCATTATTGATTTGTAGGGACTTTAAATTGAAATAATTGAACTTGAATTTATGTACAAAAAAGCGTTTGAATTGCAAAATCGTAATTTAAACAAAGTGGAGAAATTTTGGTATTTAATGTTTTTCCCGAATTTGAAGAGGAACTTTGTTTTTTTTTCTTCATATTTTTATTGAGTTGAAGGCTGAGAGGGCAGGGGGGGGGGTGGATTTTGTATTTTAAACATTTTTATTGAGTTTGAAAGAAGAAAATTTCAGTTTTTAATTTTTGTCGAATTGGTAGATAGATATTTTATATTTGTATATTTTTATCGAGTGGCAAAAGAGAGAATTTTGGTTTTCAGTCGTTTATAAATTAGAAAGGACCTTTCTCTTGTTCTTATCATTTTTTTGAGATGGAAGGCATGAAATTTTGGTTATTTATTTTTTTCTGAACTAAAAGTGAAGATTCTTTTCTCTTTAGAATTTCTGTTGAGTTGAAGAGAAGAATACTTAGTTTTTTTTAATTTGAAGAGAGAAATTTTTAACACTTTTGTTGAATGGAAAGAGAGGAAATTTTAGATTTAGATTTTTTCTAAATTAGAAGAGCAAATTTTGTTTATTTTTCAAATTTTTAGAAAGTTGAAAGGATGTAAATAGGGTTGTTGCATATTTTCAAATATTTTTTTTTTTAGTAAAATTAAAAGAACACCATTATGAAATGTGAAATGTAAAGCGAAAGAAATCCGACAAACGTGTGCTCGTGATTCCGAACATATGGATGATTAAAATTTGAGGTTATCTTTGGAAACATCTCATTCTCACGCACTTGAATGATATTATGCATTACTATATTTTTTTAGGTTTTATATTTTAAGAAAAATTGTATTTTTTTAGTAAGCTTTGGTTACGACTGGCTGCTTCTTTTTGAGAATTTTAAGTAAATAAATATCTCTGTTACAAATTGTAAATTGAATTTTCGCCAGCTGTCTGCTAGATACTTCGTTAGTCAATGTATCATTATTCTGATTGGTTAAGCGGTTTTTAGGACGTGACGTTTCAAGGTCACAGAGTTTTTGAATGGGGATTTCGATACTTTTCTTAAACCTTTTTTCTGGACAGTGAAGTATTCCAAAATATTTTTAAGTGCACTAAAATGTTCAGAATTTTATGTAGTATTTAAAAAATATATTACCTAAAATTCATGCAACGACCCCATTGTTTTTATTCATTGTTTTTCTGAATTGAAAGATGCCAATTTTCTGTTTTCAGCCTTTTTGATAAATTTGGTATTTCTAACATCTAGATGAGAGGGGCGAACTTTTTTTTTAATTTTGTACTGAATTGTAAGAGGGAGTTGTTTTATTTTTAACATTTTCATTATTGTGAGCTGAAAGGAAGAATTATTTGAAGGGTAGCGCAGCAAAATGAATTAACTCACATTTTTCCGATATTCAGGAGAGAAAAAAAATGTTCTATAAAATATAGTTCTTAGCTTAATTTAAAACTAAGAAACTAAATTTTGTATATTTCAGGAAATTTACTATATTCCTCGCAAAGTGATTGAAAATGTAGTAATTGCTCCAAAAGGCAAATTATACAATAAATATTTCGATTTGGGAAAGCTTTTAAAAATATCAGGTCAACGAGAAATTGAACATGAAGGGAAGAACGAATCAATGACAGGTACATTATTGTAAATAATAAAATAAAGACTTAAATATGTATATAAATTATGAAATATTTAAATTAATAATAATAGCTATATACGTATGTAAACATAGCTAGGATGGCACCTCTGGACTGAAAAGATATTTAAGTACTATGTGAGGGTAACTTAAAAAAATTTTTCACATTACTTTCCCTACTAATTTTTGTTCACAAGAAATGTGACTTTCAGTTATAACATTGGGTAAGTAATTAAAGAAAACTGAGAAAAATTTATCTGGATACAAATTTTTATCATTACAAAAGAAGGAAAGCAACAGTTTTTTGAAATTTTTTAAAATTAGTATACAATTTTAGGAACAGTCTAACGTTCCTTAGTATTTTTTATGTAGGTTCCAAAATTTTGAACTGTATTTCGCATTTTGTGTGAAAAAAAATGTTGAGGTTATTCTCACATGCCCTTGAGAGGCCATGCAAAAATTAACTCACGCAGTTTTCCGAAAATTCTGATCCCCTGCCTATGTAACGATTTTTCCGAATTTTCCCTGTAGTTTTTCGTCATTGTGCATTATGTAAATAATATCAGCTTTTCATGTAAATGAAAATGTCGCTGACGCTTTACTTAGGTTGAACACGCACAAGGAACCATGGGCCTCTGCCGATGAAAAGTGGAAAATTACAATTAAAGATCGGTTAGCATCTCGCAGAGGAAACATAATAAATAATCCTGGAAAGCGCAGAAGAAAGCTCAAGAATAAAGACGAGGTTTAAAGCATTAACGACTACTTTAACAAGTAAGAGGTTTTGAAACAGCCCCTTGGCTACTCCTTGGTGAGGATTGGATTAGCCTCCAGATATTATATATTAATATTGCATAAATTTATATAAACAAATGCATACGACTGTTTGGTTTAGTTTCAGCTTGAAACCTTCGATTTTTCCAAGAGTGGCCTAATTTTTCAAGGAAAGTGAATGAAATTTTCTATATTACTGGTATTTCTAATCTGCATTACGATGTGCTATTTTTAGCCGACAATAATGTCGATATTCTATTGGGATTGACCGAACTTTTTGAACCAGCAGCTATCAATGGGAAGTACAAAAAGAAGGGGCGGTCAAACCGAAAGGAAGTGTCTGAAGGATTTTTACTTCACGTTGTCGTATGTATCTTCTATTATGTTATAACTTAATAAATTGGAAGTATATATTTGAAATAATAAAATGTATGTACGTTTTGTCCTTAGAGTATTACTCAGTTGGATTCTAGCATCGACAGAATTCGCAAGAACCTTAGTGCAGTTCACAAAACTTTGCAACCGTTTCGTCGAAGTAGATACTGGAACCATTACAGACTCTTCTGTCATCATGGACAGTCATCGTTTTAGAGTGGAAAGTCCTTTAAGAGCAATAGACATATATTTCAATTGCATCCATGCATTGCATGCTTTGTACCCTGTGCAAAGCGAGTCCTTATGGCTTCTTGTACAATTAGCACTGTATCGCATGAACGCTCCGTGGGACAAGCCAATACCCGAAGTAACTTCGATTCTGCATAAATCAGACAGCATTCGTTAGGTTCATTAATGATTAGAAAAAATAGATTATGATCAGATGTTTCGATCTATATTGATTATGATTATATCTTTCTATTTCATCTTATCAGCCGGCGCTAGTATTTCCGTACAGTTTGCTTGAAACCTTTTTCCAGTCGGGTTACAGTAAAATGCCTCGTTGCATAGAATGTTCAACTCTGTTACCCAGTGTTGTGGGATTACAATCACATTTAAAAATTGTTCACTCTGATTTGGATTCGCGAACCTTTAGATACCAAGAAGAAAATTGCTATAGAGATTTTGACTCTTGACAACAGTTTAGGAGACATTTGATTTCTTTTCATACATGTGAGATTAACAATTGTGCGCGAACAAAAAAAAAGAGGGTATAGTGAAACTGAAGATAAAGATGTACAGTCTAATAATAACTTAAATAATGATGTTTCTGTCCTTAAAGATGATATCGCTTTAGGTGGCGAGAGTAATAAAGTCAAAACATCATTGAATCCGATAGAGCAAAAGTTTCAAAATTTGTTCCTAAATTTTTTTGGGAAGTTGTATGCTGCTCCTAACTTACCAAGAATACATGTTCAAGAAATGTTTAATGATACTAAAGATTTACTTGAAAAAGTTATATCAACTGTAAAATCTACGTTTGATAATACGTTAAAAAATGTTTTACCACCTGAAGAAAACAAAACCATTGACAATAATTTGGACAAGATAATTAAAACTCTTGATCTATTTTAAACCGAATATAAACGCTTTAAACTTTTTAATGATACTGGTTGCTCTATTACAGCCGAAAATCAAACAGCAGGAGATGCAACGGATGATAAAGTTGACGGACGCATGTCAAAGGAAAAAGCTGCAGTAAAATCTAAATTTTTATTTTTTTTTATTTTTTTTAGAGATTGTTTTAATTTATATGAAATCATTATCAAATCATTGCCAACGGCCATACCACGCTGAAAAACCCAGTTCTCGTCAGATCACTGAAGTTAAGCAGCGTTGGACGCGGTTAGTACTTGGATGGGTGACCATTCAAGAATACTGACATGAGTGCTGTTGGCACATCGTGGGTGTGGTGAGCCCACACTTGTAGTTATTTATAACTACAATGGTTTAATGGTATAGATTAAACGAACAAACTGAAGTTTCAAGAAATTTCATACATGGAAGATTATGGCGAGAAAAAGTACAATGCTATTTTTGCGGAAAAATTGTTATTCCTATATTTCTGTATTTTGATGATTTTGAAGTAAATAACGTTCTAGGAAGTCACCAAGGAGTTCAGAAGCTAGGAGCAGTATATATTTAAATTCCCTGCTTACCGCCAGAGTTTCGATCCTGTTTGGAGAATATATTTCTAGCTCTTCTGTTTCACTCATACGATCGCACTACTTACGGCCATGGGGTACGTTGAATGTTTCAGAGCGATGCATTTTTGTATATTGTACAAAACAAAACTTAAAGACACATATTATGACCGCTTTGAAAGGGAAGACGAGTTTCGCAAAAAACACGAATATGAAAGCGATTTGGAAAAAGGAATATCGGGTTCTGGCTTAAAAGAGAAATCTGTTTGGAATGAAATTAAATACTTTCATATTGTTGATGATTACTATATGGATGTGTTTCACAATTTTCATGAAGGCGGTTTGAGGTATGACATGGGCCACGTATTATATAATTTTCTATTTGAAGTGGATAAGCCAATTACTCTTGAAATCCTTAATGACAGATTAAGAACCTTTAACTATACCGTAAACGGTATAACAAATAAGCCTCCGCCAATTACACTAGATGAGACTAAAAACAAACACTTGTCTATGTCTGGCAGCGAAATGTATAACTTTGTTTTGATTCTTTCTATGCTGATTGGTGATTACGTGCAAAATGATCAAGTATCGGAATTTTATCTCATTTCAAGAAGTATACTTGATATCGTGTCAGCAACACATATTCAAGTTGAGTGTTGCAAACTGCTTGACAAACTTGTCGCTGAACATCACCGACTTTACGTTAAATTATTAAAAATACCCTCAAACCTAAACACCAGAATATGGTCCATTACGGACAAGTGATGATGATGTCAAGACCGATGAGTCTCTTAAGTACTATTAGAGGTGAAGCTAAGCACAGGAATTGTAAACTAAGTGCTCATGCGACTTGTTCTAAGCGAAACATTACTCATACGTTTGCTTTAAAACAACAACTCAACTCATGCTATCGAATTATTTTCAAGAAAGGTTTGGTACCCAAATTTGAAATTGGACCAAGTGACGTTGTTGAAAGATTTTTCAAAATCAAAAAAATATATAATACGATACTCCCGCGTGAGTTTCAGTCATCTTTCATTGAAGTACCGTGGGTAAATTCTAAAGGAATAGAATATAGAGTTGGTACTTGTGTCATACTATGCTTCGAGTTTCATGATGGTCTTGAATTTGGTATAATTATATTTATTTGTAATCGCTTGCCAATAACTGAATACAATGATAAACTGTATGCATACGAAGTCAAAGAAAGCGGTCAAGTAGTCTGCCATTTGCTCGGCAAAATATTTTCTCCATTTCCTGCGATTTTGAATAGAATGGGCGATAGAAAACTCTATGTAACTTTAACACAAATCGTTTAGATAAAAACTTTAATCCTCGCATCAAGCACGACAATTTAAAAAACAGTTATTTATATATAAAAATAGCTCTCGTTCATCTTTTTCGTTTATTTATTTTCTTTAAGAGATTACGAAATATTTTGCGATTTGTAAAATAAGCAAAACAGGCTTAGAATTCACTTGTACTTCTTTGAGATCGTTTAAAGTTTTTTCTAATTCCCTTGAAATCTTGACTATACACCAAGAATTATTTTGAATTTCTCCAAGTCTTCTGTATTTTCTGAATTCTTCTGAATTGTCTGAACTCTTTTGAATCCTCTGGAATCTTTTGAATTCTCTGAATTATTTTGTATTCTCTTAATTCTTTTAAAATTATCTAAATTCTTTTGAATTCTTTTTAACTTAGTGAATTCTTTTGCACTTTGTGAATTCTCTGCAATCTTCTGAATTGTTTAAATTCTTCTAAATTCTCTAAATTCTTCTTCTGAATTCTCAAAATTCTTCTCAATTCTCTAAATTCTCTAACTTCTCCTCAATTCTCTGAATTCTCTTAATTCTTCTGATTTCTCTTCTGAAGCACATACTTTGTGAATATGATGTACTAGCGTGCCTCAGAAACGAATACCTGAGGGATTATTTTCTCGAACTAGAAGATTATTGTTAATAACAAATATTAATAGTAATAATAATAATAATAATCGAAGTAGGGCTTGAGCTTTCCTCTCATGAATTTGACGGCTATGTTAGCTGTAGCATTGCTACTGACAGGGCTTCCCATGGCAGACAGGCAGAGAACGAAGAGGAAAGTGACTAAGAGGAACACTAAAACCCATAAATTGTAATGGAGAGTCTTTTGAAAGTTTTGAACCGCTTGTCGCTTCCCGATGATCGTTGGGGCGCCCCTGGAGCCACCGCTAGGGGTCGCTGCATGTGGGACGGTGGTGATGCTGACCTCCAACTGTCCCATCTGCCGCGTAAGGTCATCCGCGGCTAGAGACTGGACTCCAAGGAATAGTGTGGTACGATGTCATCTTACGTGAATTTCTCACTCGTGCTCACCTTCTAGGACCGAAGGAGCAGGAGTGAATGACGTACACTCACCGGTCGTGTCGGGATTGGTTGCTTTAAAGAATCATGATCGTAGCTTCCGAAGCCTACAACTTCTCATAATAGAAACAATAATACTAATAAACAACCACCGCAGGGTCCCACTTGGAGCAACTGCCATCCAGGAAAATGAGAGTGGCTCCATGTAGAACCGCGCTGAATTACACCTTTGGCCATGTCTTGCGACCATGAGATGGATGGCCACAGGGCTAACAGAAACCATAACGACAGGCCGGCGAAATTCTCGTGTCTTTTGAGGACACGGAGCACCCCAAGGATGACAACCCTCTGCGTCCTTCTCGAAAGTGCCCCGGCATGTTTTTGGCACGCGCGTATGGCTTTAAGGTGACATACCAGTGATAGTTTCGCACCCCCGATAGCACTGATCACAAGGCCCATAATTTCAACCTAATATTCCGGGAACAATTATGGCAGTCCCTTCTAAGGTCTCAAGACCTGTACTCCTGTTCCTTCTCCTTGGCTGTGATTTTGTAGTCGCCCGGGGCCGAGAATTCGATTACGAATATAGTACGTTTTTAAGGTCCTGAAGAACGATATCAGGCCTCAAGTTTGCAATTGAAACTACTCGCCAAAAATTGTAGTTCCAGCAAATTCGGCCCTTTTCGTTCTGGACTACTTACTCTTTATTACTATCTTTATTACTACGAACTTTATTACTAACTCCCTCGGAGCTTTTGGTAGGGTATACCGACAGAACGACAAAGACGTTGTAAGGCACTCTCAGTGCCGCATTACGTGTATTTCTCGACGGGACCTAAAGCACTCTGAAGCTGCACATATCACCAGATCACCAGATCACCCAAAGCATAGATCTTCAGATCATCGATTTAAAATAAATAAGTGACCTTATGCTCGCGTTGATTAGTATCGCCACAGAGGTACCTAGGAGAACTGCGTAGTTCGAGAGATAGTGGCCGAAGTGTGATACAAAAAAGAAGATGGCTCATAGTGATGCCCTGAAACACGTCCCTTTGAAAGGTAACGCTGTTCGTTGTCATCCGATCACTTCCAGATTAAATAGTAAATCTAGTTGACTTGCATGTTGGCGGCTGAAGTGAGAACGTGTTTAGTGACAGGTGGAGAGAGAATTTTACGGAATTTGTGTGGAAGGTGTGAGTGGAGTGTGAGGGTGGAAGCCGAGGAGGTGAGTAGGGTTGTGTGTGGTGAATTGGGGAGATAAATAGTGAGTTTCAGCGTGGGTGGGAGGTGGTACCTAGCTGGATAGGGAAAGTGAGGTTAGGTTGGCAAGTAATCGGGGGAGTTCGTGGTCAGGAGTCTTGGGCTTTCGAGGGGTCAAGGGTGGTTCTCGTAAAAGTTAGGGGATGCTAAGGGAGAGAAAGGGGTGTCTGCAGGGACTGAGGAATTGAAAAAAAAGGGGGAAAAAGGAAAATTTGGCGGCGAAAGACGCCAACATTTTCCAGAGACATCTGTCGGTTGCGGCAGGTACTGTATGGATAGGTCCCAATTACCGGCAGTGGAGCGGGAGGTGGGCAGCGAGAGTACTGGCAGTGCTGGTAGTGAAAC
>CAKNYM010038987.1:11525-35590 GCA_932195095.1 Andricus curvator
GTCGCGACGTTGAGTATTCTGAAAGTTTAATTCCCTACTGGCCATCCAAGGGAGAAAAACTCTCAAAAATTCGTTCGAGCGGAGGTGGATTACCCCAGAGTGTATCGGATTACCCTGGATTACCCTGGATTACAGAATTCCTCTGGATTACTCAAGATTACTCCAGATAAAATAGAATTAATCTGAATTATACAAAATTATGGTAAATTACTCTAGATGTACTATACTCTGTTCAGCGAGAGAATACTCAACGTCGCGACGTTGAGTATTCTGAAAAACTGCGCGCGCGCAGTTTCTCAGAATGCGAATTTTTCATGAAAGTTTAATTCCCTAATTGCGATCCCAGGGAGAAACACTCCCAAAAATTCGTTCAAAAGGAGGTGAATTACTCCAAAGTGTATCGGATTACCCTGGAATACCGTTATATACAAAATTCCTCTGGATCACTCAAGATTACTCCAGATAGAATAGGATTAATCTGGATTATACAAAATTGTGGTGGATTACTCTAGATGTACTATACTCTGTTCAGCGACAGAATACTCAACGTCGCACAGTGGGAAAAAAATGACTTTTTTGGTTCAAAATGACGTATAGTCCACAAATATCGACCGATTTGGACAAAACCGTTATACAAATATTCCTCCGGATTACTCAAGATCACTCCAGATAGAATAGGATTAATCTGGATTTTATAAAATTATGGTAAATTACTCTAGATATACTATACACTGTTCAGCGAAAGAATACTCAACGTCGCACAGTGGGAAAAAATGACTTTTTTGGTTCAAAATAACGTACAGCCCACAAATATCGACCGATCTGCACAAAAAAAAATTGAAAAAAAAGCTGATAAGATTTCTAAGAGAGTTGTCGAGCTCGATTTTTGAATTAGGCTTTCAATTTTTTTTATAAATAAACAAATACGACGAAAAAATGGCAATTTTTTCTATTTGACGTTCCCGGTGCTCGTCAATAACAGGAAAATTTTTGAAATCGTCTAAGTTTCATTGAGCAACATTAGTTAAAGATGTTCCAATATTATATAAAGAACAAAAAAAAATTGTTATAAACAAATTATTTGTTGAAAGAATGTTTTCTACGATTTTCCATAATTTTACGTTTTTTTATGTTATATTGCAAGAAATTTGGATAAAAACAAAATGAAGGAATTTCTTCTTGAGATTATTATTGTTAATATTATAAACAAATTTAATAAGCAAATGCATTAATCAGGCATTTTTCGACAGAAAAATTCGTTTTTTCAATGTCAATTTTTTTAAATTAGGAACTTTATGATAATTTTAGCAAAATTCATGAATTATTGATTAATTTCATGATTTTTTTAAACAAATGCATTATTCGGGCATTTGTCTGAAGAAAAATTCGTTTTTTTCAATGCCAGTCTTTTCAATTGGGAACTTCAGACATTTTCAGCAAAATTCATAATTAGTTGGTAAATTTTTTAATTTTTTTTAAACAAATTTAATAAACAAATGCATTAATCAGGCATTTTTCGAAAGAAAAATTACTTTTTTTTCGATTTCAGTCTTTTTAATTGGAAACTGCATGATAATTTCAGCAAAATTCATAATTGGTGGATAAATTTCATATATTTTTTTAAACAAATTCAATAAACAAATGCATTATTTGGGCATCTGTCGATGGAAAAATTGTATTTTTTTTCGCAGTCAGTCTTTTTAATTGGGAACTTAACGATAATTTCATTAACACTCATACTTAGTTGATAAATTCTATGATGTTTTAAACAAATTTAATAAATAATATATATAATAATTATTATTTTGAAGCAAGTAATAGAATTTGCAACCAAAAATACGAATTTTAAACTGAGAAAACAATTCTTTTATTAAAAAAAAAAGAATTTTCTACAAAATACATGAATTTTCTACAAAGTAGATTAATTTTAAAGTAAATAGTTGAATTTTCAATTAAAAAAGATAAATTTTCATTCAAATAATTGATTTTTTCAGTAAAAAAGATAAATTTTCAATAGAAATGAAAAAAGTACATTTTCAATTGAAAACAAATTTACCAGAAAAAAAAAACAATTTCCGACAAAATAGTTAAATTTTCAACCAAAGAGAAGAATTTTCAAATGAAAAACATGAATTTTTAACAAAAAAAAAAGATAAATTCACAATCAAAAATGGAATAGTTAAATTTTCAACAACAACAAAAACAAATTTTCAGCAAAATAGTAAACATTTTCACTGAAATATTTCAATTTTTAACCAAAAGGATAAATTTTTGAGCGAAAAGAATAATTTTCTACCTAAAAAACGAATTTTCGACAAAATAGTTAAATTTTCAAACAGTGAGAAGAATTTTCAACTAAAATGATGAATCTTCAAGTGAAATAATTAAATTGTCAGTTGAAAAATAATTTTTTAAACAAAAAATAACGCCTTTTCAATAAAATGTTCACATTTCCGAATAAAGAGATGGATTTTAAACTGAAATAAAGAATCTTCAACGAAAGAAAAACTTTTTAACAAAATTCTTGAGTTTTCTACAAAGTAATAGAATTTTCAACTAAAAAAATGAATTCCCATCCAAATAGTTGAATATACACGTTAAAAAGTTACAATTTCCAATAAAAAATGAAATAGTTCAATTCTAATTTGAAAAATTAATTTTTTACAAAACAAAACAATTTTCGATAAAATAGTTGAATTCTCGAAGAGAATATTTTTCATCTAAAATAATGAGTCGAATTAAAATTTCAGTAAAGTACATGATTTTTCAACTAAGAAAAACCGATTTTCACAAAAAAATGAAAAAGTCAAATTTTTAATTAAAAAAGTAGGGTTTAATTAGAAAAAAAGATTTTTTCAAAAAATATTTGTTTTCAATCAAAAAATAAATTTCTAACAAATCTTTAACAAATTAAATGAATTTTCAATTAAAAAATTAATGTTTAACCAAAAAAATAAAAAGATTTTTTAACAAAAGAGTTACATTTTCAAAAAGAAGACAAAATTTGAATTTAAAATGATAAATTCTTAACAAAAAAATTAATGTTAAACAGAAGAGTTCAACTTTCAACCGAGTAGATGAATTTTGAACCAAAAAGAATTATTTTCTATCAAAAAAGACTAATTTTCTACAAAATACATGAATTTTCAAACAAGTAATTGATTTTTAAACTAAAAAAGATAAATTTTCATTCGAATAGTTGAATTTTCTAGTGAAAAGATAAATTTTCAACAAAACAATGAAATAGTTAAATTTTCTATTAAAAAAATTAATTTTTGACAACTAAAAAAAAACAATTTTCGATAAAATAGTCAAGTTTGCAATCAAAGGAAAGAATTTTTCACTTAAATCATCAATCTTCAACTGAAATAGTTAAATTTTTAGTTAAAAAATGAATTTGTCAAAAAAACAATAATTTTTCAATATAATAGTTCAATTCTTAACCAACTAGATCAATTTTCAACAAAAAAATACAATATTTATATTTTCAAATTAAAAAATTAATTTTTTTGCTGAAAAACACAATTATTGACAAAATAGTTGAATTTTCAATTAAAGAGAAGAATTTTTAGTTAAAAGAACCTTCAATAAAATACATGATTTTTCAACTTAAAAAAGATACATTTTCTCACTAACTCATTTTGAACATCGGCTACTTTCACCATCATGATCGATGTTAAAATTGAAAAAAAATTAAATTTCTTTCAATATTCGTCTTTATCAGTATGAAACAAACATGGTTTAATTTTGTAATTAATTAATTAATAAATTTAAATTAGATTTTCGAAACTAAAAGTCACCTAAGAAACTAGCGGGTCATTCCTGGTCATTCCTGGTCATTCTTGGCCATTCCTGGCCATTTATATGTTTTTTCATGTCAAATATTAACAGTTTTTTTTTACTTTTTGAAGGTATTTGTTTCAAATATAAAATTATAGAAAAATTTGTTAAAAATCCAAGTATAAAATTTAATTCTAGGTCATTTCCAGGTTTTTCAATTTTTTTTTGATAACTCATTTTGAGCATCGGCTACTTTCACTATCATGATCGATATCAAAACTGAAAAAAATTTAATTTCTTTCAATATTCGTCTTTCTCAATATGAAGCAAACATGGTTTAATTTTGTAATTAATTAATTAATAAATTTAAATTAGATTGTCGAAACTAAAATTCATCTAAGCAACTAGCGGGTCATTCCTGATCATTCTTGGTCATTCCTGGCCATATATAGGTTTTTTCATGTCAAATATTAACAGTTTTTTTTCTACTTGTTTAAAGTATTTGTTTTAAATATAAAATTATAGAAAAATGTGTAAAAAATCTAGGTTTCAAATTGAATTCTACGTCATTTCCAGGGTTTTCAATTTTTTTTTCATCAACTCATTTTGAACATCGGCTACTTTCACTATGATGATCGATATCAAAACTGAAAAAAAATTTCTTTCAATATTTGCCTTTCTCAGTATAAACCAAACATGGTTTAATTTTGTAATCAATTAATTATTCAATTTAAATTAGATTGTCGAAACTAAAAGTCACCTAAACAACTAGCGGGTCATTCCTGGTCATTCTTGGTCATTCCTGGCCATTTATAGGTTTTTTCATGTCAAATATTAACAGTTTTTTTTTTACTTTTTTAAAGTATTTAATTTATTTATTATTTATTTATTTATTTCAATTCTAGGTCATTTCCAGGTTTTTCAAATTTTTTTTCACTAACTCATTTCGAACATCGTCTACTTTCACTATCATGATCGATGTCAAAACTGAAAAAAAATTAAATTTCTTTCAATATTTTTTTCTTTCAAAATTAATATTTTCCTGTGTGGAAGAAAGTAAAACTGTAGTGGTATTTTCAAACCTCATTATAGGAGATGAAAGTAGCGGAATGATCATAAGATTATTTTATTTAACGAGCATATTTGGCTTCGATAATGTCATCGGAGGACCGTTTTATTACCGTTTGTGAGAGGATGAGGGAGGAGACATTGTTCAACCTGGGAAAATCTCACGATTGTCCTGCTCCTCATTCTCGTAATAGTCAGGTATTCAAATCCCGACTACCGTCGAGACACGTTTAGAAATGTTGAGCAACTGCAGAGGAAAATTATATGAAGACCCAACAGATGTCAATTCCATTACATAAAAATTTCTCACAAAAATCTCTTCAAACTCAGGGTTGCTACAAAATACAAATTTTAAAATTCCCGCACTTTTGCCTGACCAATTTTTTCCTTTTCCCCTGACCGTGGTAAATTTGAATTTTAGGTTGGCGCACAGTGGGAAAAAATGAATTTTTTGGTTCAAAATAACGTATAGCCCACAAATATTGACCGATTTGGACAAAAATAAATTTGGAAAAAAGCTGATAAGATTTATAAGAGAGTTGGCGAGCCTGATTTTTGAATTAGGTTTTCAATTTTTTTATAAATAAACAAATATGACGAAAAAAATTGCCATTTTTTCTATTTGACGTTTCCGGTGCTCGCCAATGACAGGAAAATTGTTCAAATCACCTAAGTTTCATAGAGTAATATTAGTTAAAGATGTTCCAATATTATACAATAAACAAACAAAATTTTTATAAACAAATTATTTGTTGAAAAAATGTTTTCTACGATTTTAGATAATTATACGTTTTTTAAAGTTATATTACAAGAAATTTAAATGGAAACAATATTATATCATAAAATTTTTTTTTAAAGATTATAATTGTTTATATTATAAACAAATTTAATGAACAAATGCAGTAATCAGGCATTTTTCGACAGAAAAATTCGTTTTTTTCGATGTCAATTTTTTTAATTAGGAACTTTATGATAATTTCAGCAAAATTCATAATAAGTTGATAAATTTTATGATTTTTTAAAACAAATTTAACAAACAAATGTATTTCAACAAATTAGTTTAATCCTCAATAAAAGAATAATTTTTGAACCAAAAAAAAGGGAATTTTTGAGAAAAAAGTTCAATTTTCAGCCAAGAAAGATCTTTTACTCAATAAAAAAAAATTTCATCAAAAATTTTAAATTTTTAGCCTAAAAAGTTGATTTTTTTCAAGAATAATTTAAATAATTCAATTTTCAACCTAAAAAGACGAGTTTTCAACTAAATAAATAAATTTTCAAGCAAAAATTTAATAGTTACACTTTGAAATAAAAAATTAATTTTCAACAAAATAGTTCAATTTTCAACTAAAAAAATGATTTTTTCACTAATTTGATGCATTTTCAAAATAAAATGAATTTTTAACGAAATAGTTCAATTTTCAATCCGAAAAATAAATTTTCTACCAAAAAAGACAAAGCTTCAATATAATACAGGAATTTTCAACTAAAAAAAAAAGTTTACAATCAAAAATAGAATATTTTAATTTTAATTTATTATTTAATTTAATTAAAAATAAATTTTCAACCAAAAAGAATCAAATTTTTAACCCAAAATAGAATAGTTAGATTTTCAGCAAAAAATTACTTTTCAAGCAAAAATTCAATAGTTTGATTTTGAGTAAAAAAGCGTAATTATCAACAGAAAAAAATTGAATTTTCAACAGCATAGTTAAGTTTTTCATATTTAACTTGAATGATAAATTTTCAAAAAAAAAAAAAAAATTCAAATAGTTGAATTTCGAGCCGAAAAGACGAGTTTTCAACCAAATAAATCAATTTTCAAGCAAAAATTTAATAATTACACTTTGAGATGAAAAATTAATTTTCAACTAAAAAACGAATTTTAAACAAAATAGTTCAATTTTCAACCAAAAAATGAATTTTTCACTAATTTGATAACTTTTTAACGAAATAGTTTAATTTTCAATCCAAAAAATAAATTTTCTACCAAAAAAGACAAAGTTTCAATAAAATACAGGAATTTTCAACTAAAGAAGATAAATTTACAATAAAAAATAGAATAGTTTAATTTCCAGTCAGAAAAATAAATTTTCAACCAAAAAGAATCAAATTTTTAATCCAAAATAGAATAGTTAGATTTGCAGTAACAAAATTAATTTTCAAAGAAAAAATTGATTTTCAAGCAAAAATTGAATAGTTAAATTTTGAGTTAAAAGGCTTAATTTTCAACAAAAAAATCGAAATTTTAGCAGCATAGTTAAGTTTTTCATATTTAACTTAAATGATGAATTTTCAGCAAAAAAAAAAAAATTACATTTCAAAAAGAATAATTTTCTACAAAAAAGTCAAGTTTCCAACAAAATACTAAAAAACATCAATTTTTAACCGAAAATAGAATAGTTAAATTTTCAGTTAGAGAAACAAATTAAATAAAATGTTAACCAAAAAATGAATTTTCAACCAAAAAGATGAAGTTTCATCTAATGGGATCACATTTTTACAAAAAGACGAATTTTCAACTTAATAGTTGAATTTTCACCAAAAACAGATAGATTTTCAACTCAAAATAAAATAGTTAAATTTTCAGTAAAAAAATTAATTTTCAATAAAATAAAAGAAATTTGTAATGAAATAGTTATATTTTTAATCAAACAGATGAATTTTCAAAGAATCAGATTAAATTTATATACAAAAAAACTTCCGACAAAAAATGGGATAGGTAAATTTTCAGTTAAAAAAATTAATTTTCTGCAAAAAAAATTAATTTTCAATAAAATACCTGAATTTTCACCAAAATATTTGAATTTTTAAAGGAAATATTTTTTAGGACCCTAATAATATAATTTTCAACAGAATGAATTTTTAAGAAAGTAGTTCAACCAAAAAATATGAATTCTCAACGAAACCAAAACAGATTATTATTCAACTAAACAGTTTTGACTTTTAATAAAAAAAGATGCAATTTATAACCAAAGTAGATGAATTTTCAACTCAAAAAGACAATTTTGCACCAGGAAAAAGTTTTCTTTTCAAAACTGTTAAATTTTAAACAAAATAATAAAATTAACTTCAACATCGGTTTATCGAAAATTCCCTGACTCTGCTGGGTGTCCGCTGACGTTTCCTGACTTCCCCTGACCAGTTTTGATTTCTCTGACTTTCTGTAGGAACCCTGTTTCTTCAAGATAATTTTTTTTTCATTCATATAAAAAAATAACATAAAAAAAAATTGTAAGTACAATCAAAGTTTATTTGTGTTTCATGCTATTACAATTAAATATTCTAGCATGACGTCATCGTTATGATAAAAGATTTTCATTAGAACAAAAACCCATTTCTCTGATCCAAAGAACCTTTTCTTTGACTGAGAGCTAACAAATATTTTCCCCCATATTTCTTTGAATCCAAGAATCTTTTTTCTGAGTGATCAAATCGAAAAATCATATTTTGTTTCGATCGAAAGTCAGCAACGTTTCTCACGTCCGGACATTGAAATTTATGAACGAGGAAATCCGAATCGCAAACAAACGGCCCGTTCTCAATCGCCAGAACAACGTCTTCGCTGATATAAGGATGAGCGTGGGCGCATTTTTCCGCAATTTCAATTGCATAAATTCTAATCTGGAAAGGCTAGTTTTTAAGACTTCGAAAGCTTTTTTTTTAACCAAAAAACGGATAAGAATTCAGAGCAAGAAGAAATGTCCTAATAGAAGATCCTGATTATCTACCTCCATTAACACCATTACCAAGTGTCCAAACAGGCTTCGAAATTAAAAAGAAACTTGAATTAATTTTTTTTTTATTTGGAATTTGAAAAGAGTTTTAAGAAACTTTCAAATGGAGATAGACCACATAAAAGGAAAGGGAGTTTCGCTGAATGCGTAAACGGCCTATTCGTGCAAAACTGCCTCAGTTAAATTTACTTTTCAGTAATGCGGAAATAAGTAGAAGAAACCATCTAAGTGGGACATTTCTTTTCTCCTCAACGAAAGCGAATTTTTAAGGATTTAAAGAATTTTCATGAAAGATGAACTAATTTTAAGATTGTCGGAACTAAAAGTTACTTAGGAACTAGCGGGTCATTCCTGGTCATTCTTGGTCATTCCTGGTCATTTATAGGGTTTTCCAGGTCAAATATTAACAGTTTTTTTTTACTTTTTTGAAGTATTTATTTTCATTATAAAATTATAGAAAAATGTGTGAAAAATCTAGGTTTCTAATTTAATTCTAGATCATTTCCAGACTATTCAATTTTTTTTTGAATTGAGATTATTATTTGTCAATTATTTGCTTATAAATTCGAAGTTGTAAATATTGAGCCTGTCAATTCATATCGATATTGTAGATTTGTAATTAGGATCAATACATTTTTAACTCGTTTTAGGGAAAAAATTATCAATTGAAAAATTAAATTAATAATCGATTTAAAAAAAGGGATCCATTATTCTAATTTTGTTTTGCAAGAAGATGACCAGAGTTCTAATTTTTTTTAATTTTATAAATTCCCTATTGAGATTCCATTGGATGAATACTAATTTTCCAAAAAATTATTTGCTATTCTTTTTATTTATTAAATTACCTTGACAAATTTTGCAAAATTATGTGAATATAACATTTTTGAACATTTTTTTGGATATCAAATTCGCTTTCTCGGATTATTTTTTTCTAATCATGTATTTTTTCTAGGAAAATTATTATTTTTTGTATTTCATTGAATTTTCACGATTTCTAAAGATTCTAGTTAATTTTGAAGGATTTCAAAGAATTTCGACAGAACTTCAGAGAATGAATTACATTTTATTTTGAGGAATATCTACGGATTTCTACAAATTTCAACGATTTTGAGGAATTTAATGAAATTCAAAAATTTCACAAGATTTAAGTGATTTTATAGGATTTCCAATTATTTCAAAGGATTTCCAAAGATTTTGAGTTTTTTCAAGATTCCACAGAATTTCAAAAGATTTCGGAAGATTTTACAGGCTTTTGAAAGATTTTAAATATTTTTTGAAGATTCCAAAGATTTCAAGGAATTTAAAAAATATTTCACAAGATTTAGGAGATTTTATAGGACTTCCAATTATTTCAAAGTATTTTACAAGATTTTCAAGAGATTAAAAAAATTTCGAGGATTTTAAAGAATTTTGTAGGATTCCTGAAGATTTCAAGAAATTTCAAAAACTTTCACAAGATTTAAGGAATTTTATAGGATTTCCAATTATTTCAAAGGATTTCCAAAGATTTTGAGTTTTTTCAAGATTCCACAGAATTTCAAAAGATTTCGGAAGATCTTACAGGCTTTTGAAAGATTTTAAATATTTTTTGAAGATTCCAAAGATTTCAAGGAATTTAAAAAATATTTCACAAGATTTAGGAGATTTTATAGGACTTCCAATTATTTCAAAGCATTTTACCGGATTTTCAAGAGATTAAAAAAATTTCGAGGATTTTAAAGAATTTGGTAGGATTCCTAAAGATTTCAAGAAATTTAACAAACTTTCACAAGATTTAAGGGATTTTATAGGATTTCCAATTATTTCAAAGGATTTTCAAAGATTTTGAGTTTTTTTAAGATTCCACAGAATTTAAAAAGATTTCGGAAGATTTTACAGGCTTTTAAAAGATTTTAAATATTTTTTGAAGATTCCAAAGAATTTCAAAAGATTAAAAATGTTTCAAGGGTTTTCAAGGAATTTTTTAAGATTCCCAAAGATTTCAAGGAATTAAAAAAATATTTCACAAGATTCAGGAGATTTGATAGGACTTCCAATTATTTCAAAGTATTTTACGGGATTTTCAAGAGATTTAAAAAATTTCGAGGATTTTAAAGAATATTGTAGGATTCCTAAAGATTTCAAGAATATTTAAAAACTTTCACAAGATTCAAGGGATTTTATAGGATTTCCAATTATTTCAAAGGATTTTCCAAGATTTTGAGTTTTTTCAAGATTCCACATAATTTCAAAAGATTTCGGAAGATTTTGCAGGCTTTTGAAAGATTTTAAATATTTTTTGAAGATTCCAAAGAATTTCAAGAGATTCAAAATGTTTCAAGGGTTTTCAAGGATTTTTTTAGGATTTCCAAAGATTTCAAGGAATTTAGAAAATATTTTATAAGATTTAGGAGATTTTATAGGACTACCAATTATTTCAAAGTATTTTACAGGATTTTCAAAGATTTTTAGTTTTGTTTTCAAATTCCAAAGATTTTCAAGAGATTTAAAAAATTTCGAGGATTTTACAAAATTTTGTAGGATTTCCCAAGATTCTACAGGAACTTCAATAATTTCAAAGGACTATGCGGGACTTTTGAAGATAAAATTTTTTTTTAATGATTCCGAAGAATTTAAAGATATTTCAAAATATTTTACGGGATTTTTTTTTTTTAAGATTTCAAAGAATTTCAACAGATTATGAAAATTTTAAAGAAATTAAAAAAATTTGGTAGGATTCCCAAAGATTTCAAGAAATCGCAAAAAACTTCACAAGATTTAAGGGATTTTTAAAGGACCTCCAAGTACTTCAAAGATTTTAGGTGATCTTAAGAATATCATTTTTCAATTTTATTTCATTTTCTTCAATTTTCAACAGTTTGAATAGTCAAGAAAATAGCGAATTCTGCATCAAAAACGAGTGTTAAACACATCACATTTATATAATTTCACATAAAAATTTTGATAAATAAAAATTTTAATCCATACATGTTTCGTTTAAAGTCGATTTTTTCAAGAACGGTTATTGTCAAATAATGTTTGAGCAATCAATAGCCAACCAATGGACTTTCAGCAAGGAATTGATGAGATTTAAACAAAACCTTAACTCTGATCATCTCCAATTTCAACTTCAGTTGGTCGAAAATTTCGTGACTCTTTCAAATTTTTCCTGACCTTCCCTGCCTTTTCCTGAGCAGTTTCAAATTTCCTGACTTTTCAGGATTCCCTAACTGGTAGCAACTCTGGAAATTTGCCCGTAGCAAAAGATTCTTAGAAATCAATCTATTTACCTTCTTTGTCATTCCACGATCCGCGGGCGATTATGAGAAGCAATCACTGTCACGTTTGGCAAAACCAAGGAATTACACCAATCAGTTAGAGCTATTCACACAAGTTCCTTCGTTGCACTAACAAACACTCACTGCAAATATTATCCTCGAGTCAAAGTCCTTTATAGGTGACACTTGCATCCTAAGGAGGATTCAACCGCCACTCAAACCGTATCCATGGGACAGTCTCACAGTCTCACTGAACCGAAATTGACATCACTTCAAAAGGGTCACTCGTTACACTAATGTCAATTGTCTTGAAATTCAATCCAGGGAAGATGGTTCACGTGTTGGTTTATGATCGGACAGCAGGATCAGTGTAGTCTGCTGATGGATCCAGGTGTCTTGGCACCAGAAGTGTTAGATCCAGATCTGTTGGTTCCAGTTGTTAGATCCAGCTCTGTTGGTTCCAGTTGCTAGATCCAGATCTGTTGGTTCCAGTTGATAAATCCAGAACTCTTGTATCCGGAGGACTGAGCTGAACTGGACCCTTGCTTGACTGGTGAAGGTGTCTTCGAGAGGACAGTCGGGTCCTGACTGGCGGGCCGGACTCTTGCAGGGCGGTTTGGTCCTCCTCCTGGTAATGTTCGTCCGGTTGTCCGTGGCTCGCATTAGCGTGTAATCCCGGTGTAAGGATCTCTAGCGGCGTGCTCGTGCTATCGCCGCGTGGTGGTGAGTAAGCGTGGCAGTTGGTGGTGTAAGTATAAGTAAGTAAGAGTGAGTGAGCAATCACTTGGGGCCTCCGATGGGCGGGGAGGAGACCAAACCCGTAGGTTGGTGGGTAGGTTGGTAAGTAGGTAGGTAGGTAGGTTGGTAGGTGAATCGGTGTGGATGAACGGAGCTGTGGAATAACCGTGAGATACGGTAAGGTAATATTCTCCTCTCTCGCGAGTAGCACCACGCCGGCACGCGACCTGCCCTCCCTCCCCTGATCCGCTTCCAGAGCTTAGTTCTCTGGTGTCCTTCCCCCCTGGAACCATCTCTCTGATCCAGAGCTGCTGCTGCTTCCACTCCTACGATATAGCCTCTTAGGTGTACTACTCCCACCATTGAGTCTACTCTCCTTCACTTCGGAGTAAACCTCCCAAGTAATTCAAATCGTACCATTCCATCAGGGACCGTTACGATTGTCTCTTCCGAGATAGAAAGGTGGAGTTCCTTGGGAATGATGAATTCTTTCAAGAAGGGATCATGGTCTGAGATGATCTCTTTGTTATCTGGAGAGGACATCTGGAACAAGTTGTCGTGTGAGGAGGAACATGGTACCAAATAAGATAGTAACTAGCAAATTATAAGTTGATTAAAACTGGGTTTCTAAAGAAGGATACTCAACTTTGTGTAATACAATATCTAACTTCCTTTGAGTGAAGGTACTCTAATAACGAGGAACATGGTAGCTAAATGAAGATAGTAACCATAAAATGATAACTAGATGATTAATACTAGGTTTGTGATCCAATAAAAGTTCCTCCTTCTGAGTTTTACCTTCTTCAAGTGAAGATGCTCTATTGACGAGGAACATGGCATCTAAATAAAGATAGTAATCAGCAAATGATAACTACATTATTAAAACTGTGCTTTTAGAGGAACATATTCAACAGCAGATGGTATACAATAAAAGTCTCTCAAAACTATTCAATTTTTATTATATATTATAGTGAGCTACTTTGTGCAATACAATGTCTAGCTTCTTTAAACGAAGATGCTCTAATGACGAGGAACGTGTTATCTAAATGTAGTAATCAGTAAATCATAAGTAGATTATTTTAACTGTGCTTTTAGAGGAAGATATTCAACAGTAGATGGTATCCAATAAAACTCTCTTAATACTTTTCAGTTTCTGATATATATTACAGAGAGCTACTTTGTGCAATATTGTGTAAAAGTGAAGCTGCTCTAATGACGGGGAGCATAGTAACTAAAGGAAGATAGTAACCAGCAAATGATAACTAGATGATTTAAAATGTTTTTTTAAATGAAAATACTCATTAGTTGAATTTATTCAATAAAACTCTCAATATTTTTTAAATTGTTGTATATATTATAGTGAGCTACTTTATGCAATAGAATATCTAACTTCTTGAAGGGAAGATGCTATAAAAAAGAGACAGAACCTACATCCGATTTTCATTGTTAAGTAAAACAAGTACTAGATGTCGTCTAAAAATAAAGAAAAAAACAGGAAAGATTGCCTATATTTAACAATACAAAAAAAATTGTCCACAATGTTCCTAACAAAAGATAATAAAAA
The DNA here is from genome assembly GCA_932195095.1 of Andricus curvator. NCBI lineage: Eukaryota > Metazoa > Arthropoda > Insecta > Hymenoptera > Cynipidae > Andricus > Andricus curvator. The sequence goes on from CAKNYM010038987.1 coordinate 25,670, forward strand.
AAAATTCCTTGATAGGGTTTAATGGGCCAGATCTGAAATTTACTGTTCAAAAAATTCTACAGCCTTCAGTTTTCATCCGATTTACAAACTTTTTGTTGAATTGAAGATAATTGAGTTTTGAATTCCGATTTTTTTTTTATATTGATTTATTTAACGCAAAGTGCTAAGTATTGCAAAACATCTTGAATGCATGCAGGAGCATTTCCAGAATACAAATAGTTGGCATTATCAAACATATTTTTGAAAATATAACAATTATTTTTATAAACAAATTGGATAAACAAAAGAAAAATTTGGGTAATTTTGCGCAGATTCTTTAGTTTTTCACGCAAGTCTGAATCAAAATGTGTTACCGGAGAGTCTCAATTACGGAATATTATAAAATAGTAACAAAAGTCATTTTCTTAAACAAATTGGAAAAACAAAATCAAAAGCACGTAATTTTTTCTTAGAATCTTTGGTTTTTTCAATAGCCTGGCTCAAAATGCGTTACCGGAGAGCCTCAGCTAAAAAATATTAATGAATATCACAAGTTTTCATTTTCTTTAAACAAATTCGATAAACAAAAGCAAAATTTTTGCAATTTTGTATTTTTGCATAAAGAAATTGAATAAACAAAAGCGTGTTGTGAATGAATTCTACGAAGAAGTCCTATTTTATGATATTATAATATATTATTGTTATGTATTGATATTAATGACAGATTACTTTCAGTGTTTTTTCATTGCTCATGTCCTTTCAGTTCGTTTGTTCAATAAACGTTCTATAAAATTTGTTTATGAGAATGACAATTGTTAATCAATATTTCATAGTTTAGCCTCTCGAGTAACGCATTTTGAGTCAGCAGAAGTCAGAACCAACAAATGATGTTCTTTTACTTAAGAGGACAAACTCGAAAAGAAAATTTTTAATAGAAGATGCTATCATCAATTAGCAAAAACAACAGAAGATGGTTTTCAATAATAAACAAAATCAACAGAAGCCCAGTAATAATAAAAACCAGTATAAGATTTTGACCAACAACAAAGAAAATGAAAAAAGTATATTCTCTAATAGAATACAAGACTACATAGGTGTTTTTAATAGATAAAAATCTTCAACTATGATATCTAACAATAAGCAAACTAACGAAGGATTTTTCTCTAAAATTTTTTCCAACAATTGCTAATTCCGCAGGACCGCAGATGTCTAATGATAAACAGAACCAAGAAAATGATCTCAATTTATTAAAAAACCAACTGAATATGTTCTTTAATAATCAATTAAAGTCATGAAAGGGGTAGTTCCCAATAAAGAAACAAATTTGATGATATTGTCCGTCTAAAAAGAAAAGCAATATAAGATATTCTGCCAGAATAAACAAAGCCAACAAAGAGGAGAAATTGGAAAAGAAAATTTTTAACAATAGATAATATTGATCAATACGAAAAATCAGCAGAAGATATTCTCCAATAAGAAACAAAATCAACAGAAGCACAGTGACAATAAAAAAAGTAGAATAAGCCCAAATATAAAGAAAAATAAAAGACTATATTCTCTAATAGAATAGACACCTACGTGTTCCTTTATAGAAAGAAATCTTCAAAAGAAGATGCTTTCTAACAATAAGAAAACTACCGAAATATTTTTCTTCGCTGGAAAATTTTCCAAAAGATGCTAATTCCTATCCTAGCATAGCTGACGAGATGTCTGACTATAAACAAAACCAAAATGCTTTCAATAATGAACAACAAATTAAAGATTCAACTGGAAGAAGTTGTTTCCAATCAACAAATCAAGCTAAAGATATTGTTCAACTAAAAAAAAATCAACAGAAGATTTCTAATAGAAGGTGCTATTGACCAATAAGTAAAACCAAAAAAAGATGTTCTTCGGTAATAATCAAAACCAGCAGAAAGTCTTGCCCAACAATAAAGGAAAATAAGATAATTCTCTAATAGGATACAAACCTACATAGGTATTTGTTGATAAACAAAAATCTTCTACAGAAAATAATGTCTAACAATAAGCAAACTACCCAACAATTCTTCTTCGCTGAAGAAAATTTTCAAAAAATGCTGATTCCTACCTTAGAATAACTGGCGAGATGTCTGACTATGAACAAAACCAAGAAGATGATCTCAATAATGAACAACCAATTTAGATTTAGATGGAAGAAGTTGTTTCCAATCAACAAACCAAGCTAAAGATATTGTCCAACTAAAAAGAAAATCAACACAAGATGATCTTCTTTAGCTCAAAAGGATAAGCTCGGAAGAAAAATTTGTAATAGAAGGTGCTATTGAATAAGTAAAAACAGCAGATGTTTTTCAGTAATAATCAAAACCACCAGAAGATCTTGCCCAATAATCAAGAAAAATAAGATAATAAATATAAATCTTCTATAGAAGATGTCTAACAATGAGCAAACTGCCAAAAATTCTTCTTCGCTAAAGAAAATTCGCCAACAAATGCTGATTCCTATCCTAGCATCAGAAAGGATTTCATTAATAAACAGCCAAATAAAGATTGTTCTCCATCAACCAGTTAAACTAATGGAAGCTGTTTCCAGTATACAAACCAAAAGATGTTGTCCAACTAAAAAGAAAAGCAACCTTTCCTCTTGAAATTTGGAAAAAAGGTTTGAGATATAATCAGCCGAGTTGGTATCCAGATCGCGAGTCACGTGTTGTCTCTCGGTGTGGAGAACGGGCGAGTCCCGGCAAGATCTGCCGAGGCCGATGCTCCCACTTCTTCTTAGATGATCGGAATACTCCCACCAGAAATTCTCGTTCACTTCGTATCGTATCGCTGAGACACTAATTCACCTATGCAACTGTACAAGCACCCCACCACGAGACCAGAAGACCCACACCCGGTTCCGAGGTTCTCCGTCGATGAGTCGGTTGCCCTAGGACCGAGCCGCTATTACGGTTTAGGTCAGGAAGTCTTTCCTCCTCTACACAAACCGGTATCTCATTATCTTCCCGATTTTAGAGCAACTTTGTCGGTGGTCCCTTACATTTTTGTTGGCGCTTCCTGTTTCCCAGCGAGTGAATTATTACACTTCTTATGTTCGTAGAGTGGGTGCTTTTGGATGATTACATATAATACAAAGGTGATTTAGAAGGCTAATAAAGAAATAAGTCATGTGAAGCTAGAGCATTAAAATGTTTGATGATAGAATTAGGTAATTAGATAGTAAGGGATTGATGGATGTAGTGACAAGATCATCAAATGTTGTCTAATGAAGAACAAAATCCGAGGATGTCCAAGAAGATCTGAAAGATGTCCTGATTAACCAGTTGGAAATGATGAATTCTTGTACGAAATACTGAACAGTTTGAAAGATTAATGTATGATTGTGGGATTATATAATAAGATGGTCTAGGAGATCGGATTGCAAATAAGATGACAACTTTAGATTCGGAAAGTATACTAACGCAATGTCGGTATTTAATGGATTCACATGTGTAGTTTGTATAGGTCAAATGATTCATTTCCCACGAGTGCTATCCCATATGATCTTGTAAGACACGCCCAGGGTATCATATTTACAACGTTTTTTGAAATTAGACGAACATAAGTCATGTATATCTATCATCTTAGTTCGCTACCTACAAATAACACTTTCGACTTCTTTAGAGTATACTTCAATATTCTGATATTCCTAAATGCCAGTTGATCAATTTGATCTCGAAATTTGATCAGTATATGCAATGGTTTTGTACAGATTTCGGATTTTGTGTTTGATCAGCAAATTGCGCAGAATGATCCGATTCTCAAGATCAACTGATTCAATCGTCCTGATTCATTCTGATTCATTCTGATTCATTCTGATTCATTCGTTTTTCATTTGTTTTGCAGATCTCTCGATTTCAGTTCTGTCTTTACACTCTCCCTCGATTAACCGAAGTTTGGTGGGACTGACGTTACAACTAGCAACTCTCGAGTGTTAGTTGTTATAACACATCCAGGCTGTGATTTTTTTTGTTGAAAAAATGTCATCAAAATCAATCATTAAAAAACAATTCCCAGAGCCCAAAATGGGAGAATTGGAACTTGTAAATCTTCCATAAGTGGGGTCAAAACCAATTAAATCTAAAGAAATACATTTAGAAAGAAACAAATCAATTTAGAGATGATTTTTTTTTTACTAATTTCTTTTTGGTTAAAAATTTGCCTTTTTGGGTAGAAAATTCAACAATTTGGTTGATTTTTTTTCTCTCTTGACTGAAGTGAAAAATCATTTTTGAGTTGAAAGTTGAAATCTTTTTTTGAAAATTGGTTTCTTCAATCTGAAAATGAATCCCTCTCGTTAGAAATTTCATCTTTTTTGGTCGAATTCGACTAATTTTGATTGAAAATAAAAAAAAAAAAATTGGTTGAAATATAAGCTATTACATTTTTTATTACAACTTTTTTTTTAATTTAACTTGTTGGTAGAAAGTTAATCTATTTTCTTAAAATTTATCTTTTTGTTTGAAATTCATCATTTTAGTTAAAAATTCAACAATGTTGCTTAAAATGATCTTTTTTGTTAAAAAATTATATTTTCGAATTGAAAATTAAACTTTATCATAGAAAATTTATCGTTTCTTGATAGAAATTATTTTTAACTGGAAATTTAACGATTCCATTTTCAGTCGAATTTTTTTTTAGTTTTAAATTCAATTATTTGGTGGAAATTTCTTCTTCTTGGTAGAAATTTAATCTTCTTGGGTAAAAATTCATCTTTTTGGATAAAAATTTAAATTCTTGATTGAAAAATCAATTCCTTTATGAAAAATTATTGTTTTTGATTGATGATTTAACATTTTAGTTAAAAATTAATGTCTTTGGTTGAAAATTAAATTATTTTAGATTGAAAAAAAAATTGAACTATTTTGTTGAAAACTTGTCGCTTTTTAATCAAAAATTAATTTTTTCTGTTGACATATCAACTATTAGGTTTTTCGTTGAGAATTCAAATTTTTTTGTTGAAAATTTAACTATTTTGTTGAAAGTTGTTTTTTTTTTGTTAAACATTAAATTTTTAATTGACAATTAAATTATTCCATTTTGTGTTGAAAATTGGTCATTTTTAAATAAAATTTTTTTTTTAATTTAAAATTCATTCACTTGGTTACAAGATGAATTTCTTTTTTTAACATTCATTTTATTGGTTGAAAATTTAATTATTTGGTTGAAAATTCGTTCCTTTTTTATTTACAATTAATTTTTTAACTAAAAATTTAACTATTCCATTTTTTTTAAATTGATCTTTTTTTGTTGAAAATTCAACAATTTGTCACAAAATTATTTTTTCGGTGATGAATTAATCTTTTTGGTTGATAATTCAACTACTTGGTTCAACTCTTTTTTTTGAAATTTCATATTTTTAGTTGAAGATTCATCACTTTAATTGGAGATTTTTACTATCATATTTTTAGTTGAGAATTCATTATTAAAAATTCTATTATTTTTATTTAAAAATTTTAATTATTTTGTTGAAGATTCAACAATTTTGTAAAAAAATTGAAAATTAGATCAAATATTATGTTTTTGGTTGAAAATTTAACTATTTTGTTGAAATTTTTTTGCTAGAAATTAATTATTTTGTTAAAGTTTGAGGTATTTCATTTTTGGTTGAAAATTTATCGCTTTCAGTTGAAAATTCAACTATTTGTTTTAAAATCTATGTATTTTGTTGAAAATTCATTTTTTTGTTGAAATTTCAAATATTTGATTGAAAATGTGTTGTTTTTTTTAATGAAAATTAATATTATCGAGTTGCAATTCAATTGTTTTATAAATAATTCTTTGTTTTTCATTAAAAATTATTTTTTTTTTTTTACTGAAAATAAAACTATTTCATTTTTGGTTCGATATTTATCAATTTTTTTAGTTAAATGTTCACTTTTTGGTTAAAATTGAACTACTTAGTTGAAGATTCAACTCCGTCGTTGATTTTTTTTTAAATTTAACTATTATATTAAAAAAGTTATCATTATAGTTGAAAATTTATCCCTTTTGTTGAAAATTGATCTATTTTGTTGAAAATTCAACAATTTTGGTAGAAAATTCAAATATTTGATTGAAAATGTGTGTTTTTTTTTAATGAAAATTAATATTATCGAGTTGAAATTCAATTGTTTTATAAAAAATTCTTTGTTTTTCATTGAAAATTATATTTTTTTACTTAAAATAAAACCATTTCATTTTTGGTTCGAAATTTATTAATTTTTATATTTAATGTTCACTTTTTGGTTAAAATTGAACTACTTAGTTGAAGATTTAACTCCGTCGTTAAATTTTTTGTTTGTTGAAAATTTAACTATTATAGTTAAAAAATTATCATTTTAGTTGAAAATTGATCTATTTTGTTAAAAATTCGTTTTTTTACAACTTCCTAAGCCCAACAGAAATTTTGTTATCAAACGATAAATTTTCAGCAAAAAAAAACATAAATTTTCAGCCAAATAATTAAATTTTTGACTTAAAAATATCCATTTTCAAATAAATAATTAAATTTTCAACCAAAAAAGATAAATTTTAGATAAAATTATGATTTTCAACTATAATAGTAAATTTTTGAACAAAAAATTAATTTTTAACAAAGGAATTGAAGTTTCAACCCAGTAGTTTAATTTCAACCAAAAAAATTAACTTTTAACTAAAAAAAATAAACAAATTTTCTACCAAAAATAAATTTTATTTTTAGTTACAAAAATTAATTTTCAATAAAAAAAAATAATTTTCTAAGCAGCAATTGAATTTCAACTCGAAAATATGAATTTTCAAGAAAAAATCTGATTTTTTTAAAAATAATTAATTTTCCACTAAAAACGAATTTTTAACAAAATAGGTCAATTTTCGACTAAAATTATAATTTTTCAACTACAAGAGTTAAATTTTCAACAAAAAAAAAAACTAATTTTTAACCAAGAAGTTGAACTTTCAGACAAGTTGTTAAATAATAACCAAAAAGATGAATTTTCAACTAAAAAAATAAATAAATTTTCAACTAAAAGTGAAATAGTTTTATTTTCAGTCAAAGAAATTAATTTTTAATAAAAAAAAAAAAGAATTTTCACAAAACAATTTAATTTCAAGCCGAAAATATGAAATTTCAACAAAAAATCTCATTTTCAACCAAATATTTGAATTTTTGATCAAAAAAAAAAAATATATATATATATATATGTATATATATGTATATATATATATATATGTATATATATATATAGTTTTTAACAAAATGATTAAATGTATGGACAAATAATTGAATTTTCAACTAAAAAAGATTAATTTTATACCCAAAAAGTCAAATTTAAAAAAAAAAAAAAAAAAAAAACAGTTGATTTTTCAATTTGAAAATATAAACTTTCAACCAAATAATTTCATTTTTCACCAAAATATTTGAATTTTTGATCTAAAATGAATTTTCAGCAGAATAGTTGAATTTCGAACAAAAACGATGATTTCTTAACAAAATTGTTGAATTTTCGAAAAAATAATTAAATTTCTGATGAAATGAATACATTTTCAAACAAAAAGGTGAATTTTCAACAAAACACATTAATTTACAAACAAATAGTTGAATTTTTAACTAAAAAGATCAATTGGTAACTAAAACTGAAACACTCAAAATTTAAGTGAAAAAATAAATTTCAAATAAGAAAAACCATTTTTAACAAAATAGTTAAATTTTCGAACAAGTAAATGAATTTTGAACTAAAATAGAGAATCTTAAATCAAAAAAATTAATTTTTTACAAAATAGTTTAACTTTCAGAACAAAAATTGTTGAATCTTGAGCAACATAATTGAATTTTCAACCAAAAATAATATAATTTTTAATAACCCAATATGTATTTTCAACTAAAAATGTAATAGTAAAAATTTTCATCTAAAGTAATGAATCTTCAACTAAAAATATGAAATTTCAACAAAAAAGTTTAACCAAGTAGTTGGATTATCATCCAAAAAGATTAATTTTCCAGCAAGAATATTAATTTTCTATAAAAAAAGACAAATTTTCAACAGAATTCATGAATTTTCTAACAACTAAATTGTTATTTATGTAGTTAAGTAGTTATTCGTCGTAGGGTGGAGAGTCTAGTTGTAACGTCAGTCCCACCAAACTTCGGTTAATGGAGGGAGAGTGTATACTAAACTAAAAGTTAAATATTCAACAAAAAATGGAATAATTAAATTTTCAGTGAAAACAATTAATTTTTGACCAGAAAAGAACAAATTTTCATCAAAATAGTTAAATTTGTATCCATTCAAATGAATTTTTAACAAAAGAGTTCATCTTTTAACCAAGGTGTTGAATTTTGAATTAAAAAAAAGATGAATTTTCTTCTAGAAATGATCAATTCTCCACTCAAAGTGGAATAGCTTAATTTTCAATTAAAAATTTAATGTTTAATCAAAAAATAAACTTTCAACGAAATAGTTCAATGTTAAATTGAAGAGATGAATTTCAACCGAAATAATGAATTTTCAAATAGAATAGCTTAATTTGTTTTGCACATCACTTCATAAATAACCAATGAAAAAAAGTGGAGGGGGTGGTTGTGAGGGGGACCTATGGTTCCAAGGTGGGTTCCAAACCACCAAAAACCACGGCTTTAAGTACTTAGAGAATCTTTTTCTCTAGAGATACCAGCGGGAATCGAACCCTCAACCCAACGGAGTGGATCCGAAGCATATGCCTTAGCCCCCACGACCATCATCCCACTTCCCAGGCTCACTATTTATTCCTATTTATTCACCTACAATCGAGTATTTAGGTGCAATAACGGTCTACTTTTATTTTCATTAATCATTCGTTTTTCATTTGTTTTGTACATCTTTCGATTTCAGTTCTGTCTTCAAACTCTCCCTCCATCAACCAAAGTTTGGTGGGACTGACGTGATAACTAGCCTCTTTTCAGAAATCATTCGTTGTTTATTTGTTTTGCACACCTCTCGATTTCAGTTCTGTTCTCACGCTCTCCCTCCATGAGCCGAAGTTTGGTGGGACTGACGTTACAACTAGACTCTCCACCCTACGACGAATAACTGCCAAACTACATAAATAACAAATAAGAAACAAGTGACTTCTGAAGAATCTAGTAGGTTCTTATTGCATCAAACCGCTCAATTGGATCCAGATCAGTATCCAATTGTAAATAAACAAATTTTTTTAGGAATTCGTTGGGAAGTAGAAGTAATCTGTTATGGGTATCCTTTCTCATGCTCATGAATCGAGCGGGTCAATTAACTGTTCTCCATGAAAAGAAAAAGTAACCGAAGGTGATTCCTCTCGCCCTCCTGACCAATGATGAGAGGCCTGGACAAAAGATTGCAAAAAAAGAGGAATCGTATCAGAAAGAAGAATCCCATAAGAACGAAGAATCCGAAGCGTTACTCACGTTTTTACAACGGCGGAACGCCCTAAGTCTGAACTGTGTCAGGACGATCGAGAGCATGTTGTGCAATCGGGTAAAGCTGATCACGAGGAGCCAATTCTAAGGTCTCGTATTATGGCTCCTCAATTTGCTGTCTTACTTATTCTTGGCTTACTTACACAAAGAAGCCACAAAATACGTTAAACTGACCAAACAGTTGAATTCCACAAAAGATGACGAATTTTTCAAAAATATTGTTGAATTCTCAATAAAAAGAGAATTATTTTCAACTAAACAATTGTATTTTTAACCAAAAAATTCAAATTGTAAGGTCTCGTATTATGGCTTCTCAATTTGCTGTCTTACTTATTGTTGGCTTACTTACATAAAGAAGCCACAAACTAGGTTAAACTGACCAAACAGTTGAATTCAACAAAAGAAGATGAATTGAAAAAAAAATAGTTGCACCCTTAACCAAAAGAGATTAATTTTCAACTAAACAATTGTATTTTTAACCAAAAAATTCCAATTCTAAGGTCTCGTATTATGGCTTCTCAATTTGC
>CAKNYM010038988.1:0-53340 GCA_932195095.1 Andricus curvator
ACGTGTCCCAAGTACTCAAGTTCGAATCTTAAGTACTCACACTTATCAAACTCCATCTAGTCTGGAATGACGTTAAGAATTTCTGTTATTGAGGAGTTACCTTAGATCGATATGTTGATTTCCAGTTTCACAGTTGTGAAAGATTTTGACATGATCGATAGTTATCAACTCCGATGATAATACAGATTCCTTCTAATTCCCAAATTGTTTAATATACCAGTGGAATTAGACATAAAAATCGATTCAATGAACAAAAACTCCGAAGGTCTTCAACAAAATTATATAGTTGTTTTTTTATATGTTGAACATAAAATACAATTTTGCAAAACGTGATTAGGTCGGCAATTTATTTTTAAAAAATTAATTTGTAAAATTTGCCCTCCATTGCTCCACGAAAATTCAAAACATTTTGAAAACTTGAGTGAGCAATTATAAACTCAGTCACTATCCTGTATTAAATTTGCAAAACGTTCATGATACGGCAACATTATTAATTTGAACAAATTGTTATTTCAATAATCACTCCCCAGCGAAAATACCGACGGTTTTGCAAAATGTTGTTTCTGTTTTTTTCCATTGAGAAGAAACTATTATATGATTTGCAAAATTAATTTAAAAAACGATAATTTGCGTTATGTATTTAGTTTTGCAAATCATACAATAGTTTCTTGCCAATGGAAAAAAGCAATAACAACATTTTGCAAATCCTTCGGTATTTTCGTTGGGGAGTGATTAACAGAATAATAATTTGTTTATAATTAATAATATTGTTGCATCACGAACGTATTGCAACTTTAATTAAGGATAGAGACTGAGTTTATAATTACTCACTCAAGCTTGCAAAATTTTTAGAATTTTCGTGGAACAATGGAGGGCAGATTTTGCAAATTAATTTTTTTAAACAAATAGCCGACCCGATCACGTTTTGCAAAAATTTATTGTATGTTCAACATATGAAAAAACAAATACACATTTTTTTTGAAGATCTTCGGAATTTGTGTTAATTGATTAGCTATTTCCACTGGTCTGTAAATACAATTTAAATGTATTCATATTCTTATTTCTAAACACATGACAAAAACAAATACATACATACTACTTAAAGTACTTGCCAGAAATGATTGCAGTACTTCGATCTCAAACTCCAGTCATGTAAAATTAAGTAATTAATGTTAGAAGTGCTAAATTTATTACAAAATGTACTAATCCAATTTATTTGAATAAAATAATCTTAATATTTATAGAATAGAATTTCAAATAGCCCGCTAAATTCAGCCATTTTCTCCCAATAGTCGTCTGCTACTAACAGTCAGATGTACATTTTTTTATATATTTTCAATTTTCTACATCTTTCTAGATACTGAAATGTGGACATTATTAGAATAACAGGTTTAACTGTGTAGTACAGCTATTTTTATTACCAGCATACATTCCATTTATAAGAAATTAGAGAATGACCAGTCCTGCTCGCTTGTGCTCGGTCATGACCGAGCAAAAGCGAGCATGCTCGAGCATGACGGTAAATGCACATCACTACTTGTAACCCGCCTAGCGTAACAATTTTTTCAAAAGTTTTGGAATTTTTGCTTTGTTTTTAGTAAATTCCCTCTGTTGGACATCTGTGTTTTACTATTTTGCGTGTTATTGTACGAGTTTAGATATACACAATCACAGTGCATAATGTAAATATAAAGATAAAAAAGTATCAAATATTTTTGTCATAAATTAGACCTTTTACACGTAACTTATATATGTTTACTTTATAACTGCAAAAACAGATGTTTATATCGCTTTAATATTTTATAAATGTGAATATAATCAAAAAAGTTCATGAATTCTTATATTTCATTTAAATTTAAACAAGATAATAATTGGGCGAAAGGCGATCAGCGCTGCACTTTCGCATTTTCCCCGCTGAGTCAAATTGGGAACTATAATCATAATAATCGTGTCATGCCCCTGAACCCCACGCTATCACATATAAAAATCAGTGAATATATTCGGAAGATTGAATTTCAATTTTTGTCCAATGTGATTAATAATAATATAATAATTTCGGAAGAAAGGATATTTATCTCTTATTGAATTTAAGGACAAAAACAACAAAAGGATAAGTTCTTCATTATAGATTGAAATTAAAGCTTCATTGATTTTATTTTCATCATATATTTAAAACAGAATGACAGTTAAACAAATTCAAAGGATTCATTCATGGAGATGTTAAGGAAAGCGTAAAAATTTTTTTTTTCAATTTCTCGGATTGTCGTTCAAACAATGGAAAATATGCGCAAAAGATCTCAGAAGTATTAAAGATCAACAAGTGTAACTAGTATCTTAATAAGTAACTTCAAATTCATATCTACATTTTTAATTAATATTAGCATAGCATAGAAATATTCCCTAGTGGTTTCCTATTTAAAATTTCCTTGATAATGAAGCCTACAAGGCTTTGAAACATGTTGGATTCTAGTAGTATAATAAAGACGGATAAATAATAAAGAAAAGAGGGCGAGTTGGTTTGGTTGTCTCTTTTTTTCTCCCTCTTTTTTCAATTGTCATATAATTGTCTCTAATGAGCGGATTACAATGCTGTTTAGAAACGCGTTTATTCTTATTTGAACTCATTTTATGCAATTATGTTACACAAATTGACTTTCTTATGTATATATATATTTTTAAACTGATTTATTTTTGATCATACTTCTTTTCAAGTCTTGTGCAATTTTGTTACACAGATTATATATTTTTAAACATACTTCTTTTTAAGCCTTCTTGTGCAATTTTTTACACAAAACAGAGACATTAAGCCATAGACCCTGCTGTCGTGCTCTAGAGTTCGGTTCTTTGTACTGTTCTCAAAAGTTTAGTCCTTGGTCAACTCTAAAAAATATGTTTCAAAATTCAACCACTTTTTAAATATTAATGCTCCTATAAAAAAATATTTTTTTAAATAGGTAATGAAGGTGCAATCTAGCCATGGAAATTTCAAAGTACTAGGACATTTCATAAGTGTCTAATGCACAACTCAAAGTCGTGACACAAACATAATAAGAAATCTCAACATTAAGGAACATTAAATCCAAATGCTGAACATCTTGAAAAAAGGAGAATATTTCAAAATATTCTACTCTTTTGTTCTCCGATAACATTGAAGAAGATTTTCCCACATGTCTTCAGTCCGAAGATTTTGCCCCTCCACTGTTCATCTTGGTGTGTAAATAAGTAAGGATGATTCTCTACAAAAAAAGTTCTTAGATAGAAACACAAAGCAGAATGTTAAAAATCGATCGATTTCTGCCCCAATCCGGAACGTTTTCTAGCTATTGGAAATTGCTCTAATAGGCTTGTATTTGATGGAAATACATGTTCCAAACGGGCTTACTCCGGGGAAATTGCTACAGCTTGCCATAAATGCTTAAAATCATATAAACCTTGTTTAACCGCTGAAATTGGATTCTTGGAAATCAATCGATTTTCGCCCCAATCGGGAACGTTTTCTACCTATTGGAAATTGCTCTAATAGGCTTGTATTGGATGGAAATACATGTTCCAAACGGGCTTACTCCGGGGAAATTGCTACAGCTTGCCACAAATGCTTAAAATCATATAAACCTTGTTTAACCGCTGAAATTGGATTCTTGGAAATCAATCGATTTTCGCCCCAATCCGGAACGTTTTCTACCTATTGGAAATTACTCTAATAGGCTTGTATTTGATGGAAATACATGTTCCAAACGGGCTTATTCCGGGGAAATTGCTACAGCTTGCCATAAATGCTTAAAATCACATAAACCTTGTTTAACCGCTGAAATTGGATTCTTGGAAATCAATCGACTTTCGCCCCAATCCGGAACGGTTTCTACCTATTGGAAATTGCTCTAATAGGCTTGTATTTGATGGAAATACATGTTTCAAGCCGGCTTACTCCGGGGAAATTTCTACAGTTTGCCATACATGCGTAAAATCATATAAACCTTGTTTAACCGTTGAAGGCAATTGCAGTAGTAGGATATTTACTTAGATTCACCTGTTTAACTTCGTTTATGACTATTATTATTTTATTGTTATTGACTACACACAAAAGGATTACTTTCGCGATAGGGTCTCAATTGTATAAGCAACTATAATGGTAGATACTTATATATGATGCAATGGAATGTTATACTTATACATAACATACTGTACTGGTGGATATTTAGATTTTACACATGTATGGCAAACTGTAGCAATTTCCCCGGAGTAAGCCGGTTTGAAACATGTAATTCCATCAAATACAGGCCTATTAGAGCAATTTCAAATAGCTAGAAAACGTTCCGGAACGGGAGAAAATCGATCGATTTCCAAGAATCCACATTCAGCGGTTAAACAAGGTTTATATGATTGTACGCATGTATGGCAAGCTGTAGAAATTCCCCCGGAGTAAGCCGGTTCGAAACATGTATTTCCATCAAGTATAAGCCTATTAGAACAATTTCCAATAGCTAGAAGACGTTCCCGATTGGGGCGGAAATCGATCGATTTTTAACATTCTCTTTTCCAAAGCTCAACGTAACTTTTAGTTGCGTATATGTACATCAATTAGCGTATGTTTACCTATGATTATAAAATTTGCTAAGAATATCTAAAAATTTCCTCAAAAAGTCCCGAAACAAATTTTTGAAGTATTAAAAAGAATAAATTCGTAATATCATACTCTGCATTGTATCATATTTTATTACATTTTAAGAATCCAGTTTTCAATGTTAACAATTTATTAGATATTACTTATACTTTTCAACTTTTAGAAATATATTTTTCAGGAAGTTTTCAAGATCTAACAATTTTCGTTCAAAAATTCTCAAAACAAGTATGTTCATAACTTAAAAAGTATAATTAATAATAACTATTTAATATTTTCGTGGATGCGCCTATACAAATTATTTTAATTGATAGAAAGTACAAATTTTGTTTGAATCCAAAAAAAACCAGCCATTTTTAAACATTAGAATTGAAGATTCCTCTCAGTGAAAATAGAAAATGTGTATTATTGTTTGTATATTACAAAAAAAAATATAATAAATAATGTATTCTATATTTATTTATTGATATATTTATTTATTGAATCAAATAACGGAAAATAGCCCAACTTAATTATATTATACAAATATAACTTGACGTCATTGTAGTCAAGACACAGTCTGATCCTACTTATTTCGAATACACTAAGGCCGCTCGCATGCAAGTCCTGAAAATTCTTTACAATTTTTGAAAATTTAAGAAATTTTTGAAATTTTTGAAAATCTTTGATATTTTTGAAAATTTTTGAAATTCAAGAAATTTTTGAAAATTAAAATCTTATTAACCGGGGCTAAAAGTGAATTGTACCGATTCGACTCGCCACGTCAGACCTCCCCTGTAATACATGATAATCGGGGGCACGAAACTTGCAAATCATGCCCTTGGTGTATAAAGTATAATGTGCACCATGGAACTACGTCGGTCATTACGCCTTGTGTGTTTGCAATACTCGTCTCCGCCTCGCGCTTCGCGCTCGTCTAGGACTTGTATTGCAAACTCACACGCGGCGTATAATGACCGACTTAAGTTCCTTGGCGCACAATGTACTATTGTTTCTATTACACGTCACGTTATATGTAATATACATACACACAAAAAATCATCCAAATACACCAGACTCTCTTCTGAGGAACGCGCGATCGCACGCGTTTTATGAATTCCTAGAATTGCTGGTCCCCGCAGTTTCTCAGGGGGCAGGGCGAGAGACGGTTGCGACTCCACCTCTGAAGGGACGCAGTGAAACTGCTACTCAGTCAAGTAGATTGCGCAATATTATGGAAACGGTACAGGCGGCCCTGACTTTTTACGTTTCGATGTACGCGCTTTATGAACAAGGCTATTTGCAGGCAACCCCCGACATTTGTTCCTCAACAGAGAGTCTGGTGTATAGTTAAATGTAAGTTTAAAAGCACGTTAAACCTAACAGTATTCGTGCCCGGGCGCTGCGTAAGTTGAACGTGCCACCCTCGAGCGTAAAAATCTCAATTTGAGATAGTTACGTTGACCTTGACGTTAACACTATGACTTCATTAGAGTACGCACAGTACGCACTGCCGCGAAGGATGCTGACGAACGACGGCGTTATACCTGACGATTGCATTAGACTCACATTGACTCGCTCGACTCACTCCTTATTTTCACTGACACTGATTCCTTGCACTAACTTACGTTATTACCCTTATTCGGAGCTTTAGTTACTCTCACTTGCTCTAACTTGGTCAATTAAATTTTTTACTATTTTTAATAATTTTCAAATAATGAAAATTAATAAATAAGTAGTGTGAGTAAGTTGAAAGTATTTTATTATTATAATTTCCAGAATGAAAAACCGCTTCAGAGTTCTTTCAATGATTGTTGTGGCTCCTTATATGAATTTGCGCCAGTTCGCAGGAATTGATAATTATCACGTGATCGAGCCCCTGCCCCTCGCGTCGATGCCGATAAGCTTGATTTTAAGAGAGCTCTTAATCGCCGTGTAATCCACATGTTAAGAGTACCTAATTTCTCTTCTTCGCTCTGTCTAGCGAATCTTGATACATATCTCGCGTATTTCATTTTTTATCAACGTTTCGCGAGTGCTTGTACGCCTTTGTGGCATATTTGTGAATCTAATAAATATTGTGGCTTTCAAAATGAAAGTTCATAGTCTTTTTACTCGAAACAAAGTTCCCAGATCAACGTACTACTTATCCAGCAAATTCTTTCACAAAGTTTGACTTTTATTCAATTAAATTAAAAGAGTACGAACAATGATCATTAAATCTGAAAAAAGAAAAAGGAAGTAATTTGTTTTCTAACTAATTGACTATTAAATATACATGGGTAATTGCGAAAAAGTGGACCACATTAAGACCTAGTCATTTTCCACTTTTTCTTGGAATAATAAATTTTTTAGACAACTATATTAACGTAAATAAAACAAAAATTATGGCGTTTGAAGAAAAGGTTGGGAAAACAATATGTAATATTGTCCTGAATGTTGAGACGATAGAACAAGTTGATAAGTACATGTATCTTGGTAGTCTATTCACTAATGACAGAAAGATAGATAAAGAGATAGATAGGCGTATAAATGAGGTTAAGAAAGTTATCGGTAGAGCGGGAATGATTGTCAGAATGTTGTTTATTTAAAGCACCCAAGGCCAAGAGCTGCACAAAGTCATTATGTAAAGCTCTCCACTCGGGCCCATTAGTGTCCGAGGTCTTTTGTTTCAGGCGTCATTCATGACGCTGACACTCTTCATCATGCATTCTTTATAAACTATTTGTTGCCACACTTTTCTGTCCTAGCATACCTCTTTAGCTTCCTTCATGTCCATGCATTTTCACATGCAAGCTCTTGTGTTTCTATGGCTTCTTATGTCTCTTTGAATTAGGGTCTTATTCACACATTCTAACTATTTTTTCCTTGGTCTTCCTCTGGGTACGCAGCCATTTAATTTACCTTGATATACTTGCTTCGTCAGTCGTTCATATTTCATTCTCTCAATATGCCCAAACCATCTCAACAAATCTCTTTCATTCCTGTCAAATAGTGTCTCATCTATACCACATTCTTTGAGGATTCTTACGTTACTAACTTTGTCCATTAGCGTTTTACCGTACACCATGCGCAGGCATTGCATGCTGCTGGCGATCAAAAGGGGATACGCTCGAAACGCCGTCGTTTTAGTTGGCCCCTGGGTCATATTTTTTTGCAGGTCAAATTTTAATTTTTTAATAAAATATCCCAATGGGAAATTTTATTGCGCATATTTTTAGTCCTATAAATAAATGTGATAACTTTATTAGTTTTCGAAATAATCAAGAAAATGTTACTTTTTTCTGCAATCGCAAAATCCGAATTTTTTGTGTTCAACTCGCCATAAGTTCTACAATAATAGGAATTTTGTAATAAAAATTGCAGAAAATATGCACCATCATATAACGAAACTAACGTTATTTATAGAATTTCAATTAATTTTCACTAAAAATTTATAACGATTTTTATTCTTCTCATTGCGTAAATTAGATATTGAAAGATTCAAACGCTTCGGGAGTCGAACGAATTTTCAGAAAATTAAAATTAATGGTCACCTAAACTTTTGTTAGGATTCAAGGAAGTTTTTAGGAAAATATCAGGCAATTATGTTTTATAGTTTTAAAGCCACAATTGATTTAAGATCTCAGCGCCGTCCCGTACGCGTGCTAGCTCGTCCTGCAGTATCAACGTCTGTATAACAGCGGGCGATTGGGAGGTCCGGCCGGCCACCAAAATAATAATGAAGACATTATCATTTACATTTGTTTATTATTTTTTAATAACAAATTATAAAAATTAAAACTTATATAATGTTTATATAATAACTTGTACGATTTCTTTATAACTAATTTAATCATTTTCGTCACTGTATTCAGTGTTGTCTTCGGAAGAATTATTTTGAGTAAATTGCGAAAAATAATTTTCAAAAAATTCTTTTCCAGCGGAACTTAAATAATTAAAGAGACTTTTCACATCTTTTATTTTAGCCGCTTTTAGTCCAATTCGAGGTGGACAACTTTTTGGAAAATCTTTTAGTTTCAACTTTTTGATTAAAAGAAACGTCTATTCATTGAATGCCCTCCATTAATTTCGTAATAATTTGATATTAAAAACTTTTTACATTTTCAATAGTAGAATTCAATGTAAAAGATTATATTAGTCTATTTGAACTAATTTTAAAATACAAGATTTTTTAGAAAAGGCTATTAAGAAATCAAATAAAAAATAATAATAGGATATTAAAATTATCAGAAAAGTTAATTTTTTATTTTCTCTAATACTTTTAAGCAGTACCTTATTTCGGGAACATTTTTTCTTATTCTTCAACCCATTTTCTTCACACCTATTTCTTGTCCTGCCTCGACCCATATTTAGGTTCTTTTTATTTTAAGTAAACTTAAACTATCTAAACAGAATATTATATGCTAACACTATACGCCTAAAGGGTAGCTACGGTGGCGCCAGCGTGGGAGCCTGGCGGCAGTTCCACGTACTACCGGGAAGTGACGCCATGTGCATGACCGTATGTAAACAAGTACGTGCCGGCATTAATTAGTGTGATTAGTGTAATTGTTTTGAAATTAGTTTGATTTAAAGTGTGGGTCGAAGGTACTGTTGTGTTGTGGAATGTCCTAACACAGAATGTAAAAATCCGGAGTTACAGTTTTATCGGTTTCCAAGCAGACCTTGGCAAAGAGAAAAAAGGCAAAAATGGATTCAAGCTGTCAAACGATTGTAAGTAAACACTCATATTTATATGTTACAGTAAGTAAAAAATATGTCATTTACCTTATGATTACTACGTATTAAATTAAATTCCTTTTCTCAATATACAAGTCTATCTTATCTGCTTTCGATGAGATAACCTAAAAGCTTGGATTCAATGTTTGACAGGTTTAACAGCGGTTTAACGTTGTTATATCTTTCTTAGCTAAAAATATAACTTATGTTGCACAGTTGTCTTTTCTAGTTGAATTCAACTATTTTTGATTAAAAATTAAAATCTTTTTTTATTAAAAATTGAAATATTTTTTCATTGAAATATCAACTACTACATTTTTCGTTAAAAATCCATCTTTTCTAGAATGAAAATTTATGGTTAAAAGTGAAACTCTTGTTAAAAATTAATTTTTTTGCTTGAAAATTCATCATTATAATTCAAACTTCATCTCTTTGGCAGAAAAATGAGCTATTTTGTTTGAAAATTCGTTTTTTCTTTGTCTAAAAATTAATTTTTTTTACTGAAAACTGAACTATTCCAGTTGAAACTTCGACTTTTTTATTGAAAATTGGTTTATTTTTCATGAAACCTTTAAATTTTGATGTTTACATTTATATATGTTCCGAAATATTCATTTTTTCCGCGATCGCGTTAGCGCTGTTGTGCTGCTTACCTTCTCAGTTGTACCGAGAACGGCCGCTAAGATGGCACTACGATCGCGCGCGCAGAGCTACCCTACAGGCGTATTCTACAATAATGCTTCTGTGCATTATGTTCCTTAGGAGAGAATCAAAATAAACATATGCTTTTTTGTTTTGGTGCCCGGCTTAACCTTCCAATCGTCCGCTGTTATACAGACGTTGATATTGCAGGACGAGCTACCACGCGTACGGGACAGCGCTGAGATCTTAAATCAATTGCGACTTTAAAACTATAAAACATAATTGCCTGATATTTTCCAAAAAACTTCCTTGAATCCTAACAAAAGTTTAGGTGACCGTTAATTCTAATTTTCTGAAAATTCGTTCGACTCCCGAAGCGTTTGAAACTTTCAATATCTAATTTACGCAATGAGAAGAATAAAAATTGTTATAAATTTTTAGTGACAATTAATTGAAATTTTATAAATAACGTTAGTTTCGTTCTATGATGGTGCATATTTTCTGAAATTTTTATTACAAAATTCCTATTATTGTAGAACTTGTGGCGAGTTGAACACAAAAAATTCGTATTTTGCGATTGCAGAAAAAAGTAACATTTTCTTGATTATTTCGAAAACTAATAAAGTTATCACATTTATTTATGGGACTAAAAATATGCACAATAAAATTTCCTATTGGAACATGTTATTAAAAAATTAAAATTTGACCTGAAAAAAAATATGATTCAGGGGCCAACTAAAACGACGGCGTTTCGGGCGTATCCCCTTTTGATCGCCAGCGGTTCAATTGTACTCTTATCCTTTTCTTGGTATGTCCAGGTCTCGCTACCGTACAGTACAGTGGCTGTAACTATTATTATTATACCATTAATCCATTTCCCTTTCGATGTAGGCGTGACTTGCTCGGTTGGAAAATAGTAGTGTGAAGGTGGGTATATAGGTATAAGGTAGATAGGTATATAGGTGTGAGGTATAGATATTTTAGATTGATCTGGAATTCTCGTGTTATTTATTTAAATGACACGTTCATTCCGCAACACTGCTCCGACCCAGGTTGCTGATCAATCTCTCTAGCGATCACTCCAAGTGAAGAGTCCACAAAATTTGTTATGTGTGGTTCCCCACTTGGGCCCATTAGTATCCAAGGTCTTTGTTTCAGGCGTCATTCACTCTATTTCCACTCTGTTTACAAACTATTTGTCGCCACACTTTTCTGACCTGACATACTACTTTAGCTTCCTTCACGTCCATGCATTTTCTCATGCAAGCTCTCGTGTTTCTATGGCTTCTTATGTCTCTTCGGATTAGTGTCTCATTCACAGATTCTAACCATTCTTTCGGCGGTCTATCTCTGGGCATTCTGCCATTTACTTCACCTTTATACACTTGTTTGGTCAGTCGTTCATCTTTCATTCTTTCAAAATGACCGAACTATCATAACTGATTTCTTTCCCATGTGTCAACTATTGTCTCTTTTGCACCACATTCTTTGAGGATTATCTCGTTTCGGACTTTGTCCATCAGTGTTTTCTCGCATATTGTGCACAGAGGTTTCATGACAATCGCGTTAATTTTACTCCTGTCATTCTCTTGACAGGTCCATGTCTCGCTACCGTATAGTACAGTCGGTACGAATATAGAATTATTTATGGCCATTTTAGCTTTTTTTGATATGTTTTTATTCCTGAGAATGGACCCTGCTCTACCGATAACCTGCGTACCCTTATTTATGCGCCTATCTTATGACTATATATCGCCATTTTAGCTTTACCTGATATATTTTCACTTCTGAGAATGGATCCCGCTCTAGCTCTACCGATAACTTTCTTACCCTCATATATACGTCTATCTATCTCCTCATCTATCTTTCCGTCATTAGTGAATAGACTATCAAGATATGTGTACTTATCAACTTGTTCCATTGTCTCAACATTCAGGATAATATTACATATTGCTTTCTCACCCTTTCCTTCAAACGGCATAATTTTTGTTTTGTTTACGTTAATATGATTTTCTAAAAAATTGGTTATTCAAATAAAATGTGGAAAATGACTAGGACTTAATGTGGTCCACTTTTTCCCAATTACCCATGTATATTTAATAGTTAATTAGCTCGAAAACAAATTACTTTCTTTTCCTTTTTTCAGAATTGATGATCATTGAAAAAACTATGAAGCAGTTTTTCATTCTGGACATTATATTAATAAAATACTTTCAACTTACTCACACTACTCATTTATTAATTTTCATTATTTGAAAATTATTAAAAATAGTAAAAAATTTAATTGAGCAAGTTAGAGCGAATTAGAGCAACTAAAGCTCTGAATAAGGGAAATAACGTAAGTTAGTGCAAGGAATCAATAGTCAGTGAATATAAGGAGTGAGTCGGAGCGAGTCAATGTGAGTATAATGCAATCGTTAGGTATAACATAATGCCGTCGTTCGTTAGTATCCTTCGCGGCAGTGCGTACCGTGCATACTCTAATGAAATCACAGTTTTTTTTTAATATTACGTATTTTTTCACAAGATTCTTACACTCTTTATTTTAATGAGTAAAATAATATATAATATTTGATAATATATAATATTGTGGAGTTCGCGTGCGGGAAATGAAGGAAATTTGTGTGGTATGTGAGTCTAAGTAAATAAGGCGCGAATTCACTAACAATAACAATATTTAGCCAGAGAATTAAACAAATAAAAGATTACAGAGGAATGAAACATTAAAAATCGAAATCGAATGGTGAGACGAAGTTATCTCGATGGAGAGCAGATGCCTAACTGCTTGCCTGGAAAATGCACTTCCAGGACCAGCCCAAAGGTCAGCCGAAAATGGCTTGCAAGTGTTGATCCTAGTCCCAACGCTGGGCCTAGTTGCCAGATGGCCAAATCCTCTAAATTACTTTATTGCACTCGAAGTCTCCGTGCTACCGCCTTTCGCCTTCGAAGTATTTTCCAACTTTCTAAAATGTTATATTTTCAAAGGAAAACTATTTTACGTTACATTACCCCCCTACCAGTAGTAACGCTACACGGAGAAAAATGGATGGTCAAAGTTGGAGGGTCAAAATTTAGAGAGCCAGTCCGTTCTTCTAGATGGTCTGAAGAGCCTTTCAGAATTTTTTCGACATAGTCAGAGAGACTCTTATTTTATGGCCAGTCTGAGTGTTGTAAGAAGGTCAGACTCACTATCAGGGATAATCGAAGTATCCTTTCAAGATGGTCAATACGATCATCTTGTTTTCACTCATTTCGACCATCCACGGAAGAGTAAATGACCCTTCGCGGAGGGCCAACCTGAGTAGTTACCGTTGGCGTGTTTATTTAAAATGAATAAATGTGTAAGTCAAATGTTCACAACAAATAATAAATGTAAAGTGCATAAGAATATTAGAAATTATTGTCAATTCATATTCAAGATGAAAAATATATTCCTTTCTTTAAAAATTAAAATCTATCACTTATTTTTAGGAAAAAAATCTAATAAATAATTTGATTTTACTTTACAAGTCCTTCTTGTGAGCAAAGAATTATTTTGAATAACTTGACTCTTACTACTTGCCGTTCAGCGTCACATTTGCTGTTTATTGAACTTAAACATATTTTTAACAAGTTTAAACTGCTTTTTGACATTTCGAATATGCGTCGAGAGTGAAGTGCTTAAGAGAGAACATGATTGAAAGTGCATTAAGTTTATTCTTTTGAATTTTCAACGTCAAATTTGATGCTTCCAAGGGATTTTGGATGAAAGCGTAACTGGAGGTTCAGCTATCAATTTGTGTGTCACCGTGTCGTTTCAAACTAAAAACGTGCACAAAATTTCAGCATTCATTGATGATGCAGAAGGTAACGAGATGTGGGATATTGGTTTCTGAATTCACTTCACTGTTTGAAGTCTTACAATTCAGTGTGACACCGTGCCGTGTCCTTAGCCTTTCGTGCTCCAAAAAATATATTGTCAATGTGCACTGTTTTTGCATATCAAATTATATCTCATACACCTCACTCTCCACAAAGAATAAAAAATGCTTTCAGAATTCATGTATTTCATATAAATGTTCAGGTTTTATAGGTTCCACTTAATTTAGAATTTCCAGTCTCTTATAAGAGAGAGAGACTGCAATAAGTAGGGAAAAGACAAAAAATATAGAAAATGTAGGATAATAATCAAATCGACCCCCTAAGATGGCAAGGTCGACTGTCCGAGGAGATCAAGTCGACTATCTGATATGACAAAATCGACCTTCTACGATGAGCGATTCGACCCTTTATAATGATTAGTTCCGCCATCTCTGATGATCGGTTCGACTCTCTATGACGCTTGAGTCGAATGTCCGAGATGACCAAGTCGACACTTTGAGATGATCGATTTGAACCTCTTGCTTTAACCTTCTAGAGATATTCGCTTTAGCCATCTTCAAGGGCTGTCGTATAGTTGTCCCTGCAATATAGTCTGTCTGCACATCTGGATGGCCAAAATGACCTTCCATTTTTCTCCGTGTACAACGAAATAGAAAAATAATGCCATCGCTAAACAGAAAATTACATAAGGTATAAATGTTATTAATTGACGTTAAATCGTTGCGAAGTAAAAATAAAAAATCCTAGTTTAAAAAACAGTCTGCAACCGTTCGTGAAAAAGAACCCTTCTGTCGGATCATGTTTTGAAGGGAGTCTGCTCCTCTCCTCTCTATGGTTGCATTTCTGGCTGCTGAGATTGCCGTTCCTCGGCGTTGTCGTCGTGCATAGCTTCCGTATCCGTTGCGTTTTTATTTTCCATAGTTTCTTCAAGGACAATCGCCAGTTTTAATTTTTCGATGGAAACATTAATCTTTTTTCCCCTTATTAAAACAGTGTAAAATTTTTCAGCTCGTTCCGTAACTTCATATGGTCCATCGTAGGTTGGTTGAAACAGGCCTCGCACTGCTTCGTGTCTAATGAAGACGAAGGGTGCAGAACGTAACTCCTTGAAAACTAATGTTTTTCTTACTCCATGCCTTGTCACCGGATCTGGTTTCAAACAGCTCATTTTTCTCCGAAGGTCTTTTATAAAATCGGAACTGCTTTCCTCACTGCCCGTTTTGAAAATTTCGCCTGGTAATCTAAAAGTGTCATGCCATATATTAGGTCAGATCAGCTCGCCTTCATGCTAGACAGGCCTACTGTAGGCTCGCCGGTGTAACTCGGTCCAGTTTCGTAAACCGTGAGCTTCTGTGAATCAAAAAAACTTATGCACAATCAACAGCACACACTTGCATACTCATTAGTTAGTCGAAGCCAATCAGAATACAATTTCGTCGCAAATACACTCACACGGAGAATATTTGTGTGTTAAATTTTACATAACTTAGTTCGGTAAACGGAGGACATTACGGCTATTTATTAAAATTTCACTTTCAGTCATGTAAAATGAAATAGGGTAATATTTGATGTAAAAATATGAATTATTAATATAAATTCATTATAATTTAATTCGCTATGCAATAAGAAATAATACAACTAGATAATAAAGATTACCTGACTGTTGGGTAAAATGAGATGTCGATTACCTACCAGTTAGGTAAAATCAGCCGAACTGTTAGGTACAGTCTCAATCGAAGAAAACAAAGTCTACCTCTCTAAATATGTGAATTCTACATCCCAGTCATATAATTTGATAAGTATATTCTTGGTGCATATACACAATTCAACTTAAATAATTACATTAAATTACAGTACATTACAATGGCACGCTTTTAAATATATTAACGCTATTAAAAATCTAAAACGCTACGGCGGGTTTCGAACCACCTAACCCACGTTTAATTGGTTCTATCACTAACAACTAATCCTTACGGCTAACCTAACACATGGAATATCGAGAAAAAAATCTCGGCTATAAAGTTAAAGTAGGTGTACGTTAGGGCCGTGAAAAAATTTACTTGACACCCATTTCATCGGAATTTCTTATATTGTAACATCCTATTAATTGGCAGGATAATAAATAAATAGTAAGTGAATGAAAACATCGTTCTGTTAAAAATTACGAAACGTTGTAAATTGAACAATTTCGAAGTTTGAAACTGTATTAATTTTTATAAAAGATTGTTTGAACTTAAAACCTTAAATTGTTTAATTTTTCATCTTTTAAATTTGGCATAGTCTTACACACTTATGCATGCTTCGAATTTTAATTCATGTGAAATTCTTGAAAAGTATTAATGCACGGATCTTTGATCAGACGTTATTTCATTTCGTATGTTTTAATGACAAACTCATAACTGTTAAACTAAAATATGAAGCTTTTCGATAAAAAGTGCTGAAATTTGCAATCTCTTTTATTCAAATCTATTCACGTTTAAAGAATTTGTATTTAAAACTGATAAGAGTTCTACGTTTTCAAAACGATTTTATCCTTAAGAATTAAGATTGTCTAATAATGTAGGTGTTACTTTTAAGTTACTGGGGATGGTTGGTGTCCCAGGAAACCAGGAAATTACCGGGAATTTTTTGTGAATGGGAAAACCAAGAAATGACAGTGAATTTATTTTTTGCTAGAAATTTTACAAATTTTTAGAAAGAATAATCTATACAGTCTTGAAAATTTTTAAAATTAAAACTTAAAAGCGTTTGAGTTTGAAAATTTTTGATAACAAAAGTTTTAGGTTGATCAACTGTAAAAATAAATAAATTATTGATTTTTAAACCTGTACTGCATTTCGAATGTTAAAAATTAAACAATAACTGATTTTATAAGACGATTCAGAATCTGTTCAAAATTAAACAATTTACAGATTTTAATGTTGAAAATTAATCTTTTTCGATTCTACAGCCCCAGTAGTTGAACAAATTTAAACGTCCGATTGAAACTTTATAAACTATCTTCAATTTTTAAATAATTTCTAATTTATATATTCATAGGTAAATGCGTTTATTCAATTTCAAATCCTAATCAAATTTTTCTAAGTCAAAATATTCCATTTTTATCCATTCAATTTGAAGTTTTTCAATTGAAAAAATAACAATTTTTTAATATTTAGCAATATCTGTCTGCCCATTAAAAATTAGCAATTATAAATCATATATTCAAAAATAAACAGTTTGAAACTAATTTTTAAAAAATAGAAAGCCTTGAATCGCTAAAATTTTAACTTTGAAAATTACAATTTCAATTATTTTATTTCAAAATTTTTAATTTGTTCGTGAAAGTGTTGAATTTTGGTGTATACATAATAATTGGATAATTTTTATTTTAAACGTTTTCTAACTGAAATAATTCAACTTAACAGGATTTATGTATAAAAATCTTTTATTCTGAAATGCTGCCATTAAATTTGAACATTAAAAAATCAAAAATGAAATCAATATAAATTTCAAGAAATTTGATCAAAAATAGAAACAAAGAAGCTTTCGCAGCATTAATTTAATATAATACTTAAAACTGGCCTTGGAGTTAGTTGTCCAGCGCCGTTGCGATGTTTTTTCATCACCCGTTTCTTTGAACCTCAATTTTAAATATATTCTACTTTTATTTAGTAACCTAATAAGTAATATTTATTTATGTCATATTCAAGTAATATTTTTCTAAACTCCTACAATATTATTCGAATTAAATTTTTTTTTAAGTTTCACGGGGGACTTGGCTTTGAACTTCAGCCCTGAGAATTTTGACGTCTCAAGCGCTCTCATTTTACCTTACTGTTGTGTAATTTCTCTCCTAATAAAAGTTAAAATCTGTGACAAAATTCTGCGATCTATACTTCCTTTGCAGTGAATAGTTAATATCACAGGATGTTAAACTTTATATAATTCATTTAATAAAAATTGACATTACTTTGCGTTATTTTATAATATACTGGTATGAACATAATACAACCCTCATATCAATTATTAAAAATCAGAATTTTCACTTTTAGAATTGAGATTTTACACAACTCTTTTGTATTTTTTATAGCTCTGTTTTGTATCAAATCCTAAAATTTCGATAAACTTTATCTAAATGCAGTAATGTCCTCCATTTACACTGGTTGAATCTATTATTTGGCGTCATTGGTATATTCAGTAACACTATTTCAGTTGACTCACTTACTGATTCATCCAGTCAAAGTGGAAAAATCACTGGTTCACCAGTGATAATTCAAAATACTAATTCAACCAGTGACAATTTGACTGGCTCAGTTTAGGAGAGTACCAATTTCAGTTCAAACACGCCAACATAACCTATAGTTGTTGAAAAATGGTTCATATTCTTCGAAATATAATAATTTTTGATTAAAAATACCAATAATTCCCAACGAAAAACTCTAACATAACAGAACATTATTGAGAATTGTAAATCTTCTTCAAAATCCAATGATTTTCCTGCAAAATAGCCTATTTTCTGTGAAAAACGTTAATATTACCTAAAACTGTGCAAAAATTGCAAATCCTATTCAAAATATAGTGATTTTTGTTCTAAAATACCAGTTTTTGATGTAAAACGTTAACCTAACCTAAAATTGTTGAAAACCTGAAATCTTGATGATTTTTGTTTAAAAATGCTAATTTCCAATGAAAAAGAAAACTAAAACTACCTAAAATTTTAAATAAATTTCAATTCTTCTTCGAAACTTTTTGATTTTATAATATTTTTGTCAAATCCAGCGAAAAGCACTAATAAAAAAAATGTGTCATAGTTTCAATAATTTATTGGACATTTATTGGCTTAAAAATTGTATAAAATTATACGGGACATTGTGGTGAAAGGATATATCCAAATTCGAATCGGAAGTGGGTTTTTATCTCGATAAACTGTGATCAACTATATGAACATTTAAGTATTTGTATTTAATTACATTCTTTGTTGTATTAAATAGTTACAAAATACAAATAAACTAAATATTTTGTATAGAAATAACACTGTGATATTGTAAATTCATTTTTTTATAGAAACGATTTTTTTAAATTTAATTTTTCACTCTTCAGCCTTCAATTTGTCTCGTAATGCGTTTATAATGTCTCAGACATATGTTTTATGTGAATTGGGATCTAAAAAAGTATATAAAAACATCCATAGACTTACACGGTTTCGACAGCAGTCGATTTTTAACGACCTGTATCTCGAAAAATATTAACTTTTTCAAAATTTTGTTTATTGAGATCTAGAGCTCCATCAAATCTCGAATTTACTTTCCAATTTTTTTTTGATGATTCGATTTTTGAGAAGGTTTTTCTTCTCTACCCTGAAAAATTGGTCCCGATGGACTTACATGCTTTTCCCGCGACACCCTTCATTTGTAGATCTAATTTTCAAATTGATGATATAAAACAACTTCAAGTAATGAAAAGTCAAATAACACATATTTTATGGGCGATTGCCAAAAAGTTGACCATTTTAGACAATGAGATTTTCAAAAACAATAAAGTTTTCAAGTCGCCTAGAATATTTCTAAAAAATAAGGATAACCCGAGAGGGTATGAAAATATCAAACGAAGAGATCAAGGAACGTATTTGTGATGGATGTGAATTTTACACAAAAAACCTGTGCGACAGACTTTAAAGTGATTTCTTGATGATTTCTTGATTTTCATCTTTTTCAACTTAAAATAAGTAACATCTGTAAATTTCAAATATTCCAAAAATGGTGTAAATATTATTTGACCATTTTTCATTTTAAATTTGTAGTTTGTGATAGGTGCGTAACAAGACATTTTGCGTAATTTTTCATTTATAATTTCTGAACGAATTCCTTCAAAATTTTGAAACATTATTAAATTGTGCTTTGATATAATTACACAGGCCGACAAAAATGACATATTTTTTGTACCCAGAGACCGGACTACGTGACCCCGAAGGATTTTGGTATCCTAAAACCGAATCCGGTATCCAAATTTCTCCTATATGTCAGGTTTTTGAGATATCCTAACCTGAAAGTGCAAAAATGGCTACTTTTAGCCATATTTGAGGCAATATTACATGATCAGCAATTTTTTTTCTAAAAACTGCTGAGACCATCGTTTAGTACTCCTTTTTATCTTCCATTTAAATTTTTGATCATCCCAAACGGATTTTTTTTCTCCGAGATATCGCACATGAACCATTTCAGTTTCTCTTCGCCTTCTTTGCTAGTTTTCCATTGTGGAAGTAAAATGGTTAATGTGCGATATCTCGGAAAAAAAATTGGTTTGGGATAATAAAAAGTGGAAATAGAAGATAAAAAGGAGTACTAAACGATGGTCTTAGCAGTTTTTAGAGAAAAAAAATTGCTGATCATGTTATATTGCCTTAAATATGGCTAAAAGTAGCCATTTTTGCACTTTCAGGTTAGGATATCTCAAAAACCTGACGTATAGGAAAAATTTAGATCAAGGATTCGTTTTTAGGACACCAAAAGCCTTCGGAGTTACATAGTCAAAATGGCGGATCCAATATGGCGGACGAATTTTCAAAAAATTAATGTATTATCATGAAACTTAGCATCTGGGGGTCTTGCGGGTCTCTGATAACGAATCTAAAGTCAGATTTGCAAAATTCAAAATAGTGTATCCCATATGGCGGACGAGTTTTTTAAAAAGTTGTTTAATTTTCATAAAACTTGTTACTCGAGGGTTTTTGAGGACGCTATAATAGAAGAATTTTTTTTTTAGAATTTTTTTACATTCTACAATGCTTCAAACACGATATCAATAAGAAATTTTTGTTATTACTTCAAAAACATTGAATCTAGAGAAAAAAGTTGTGAATAAAAAAGGTAGTAATCTGGGTTACCACTGCGCCGCAAAGGGTTAAGAAACGAAACCTGAAAAACAAGAAAATTGATATAAAATCCATCAATTCTGAAAGCATCTTCATTATTTTTGAAGAGTAGGATGCCTGAGACATGATAGCATATGTATACAAACTTTGACAATATATTACTTTGAGCACGAGAGGCTAAGGAAACGGCGTCACTGTACTGAATTAAAACAATAACACTGGAAAATTCAAAAAACAATATAAATGCGTAATTCAAATCTCGCAAGTTTTGTTTCTTGATCAACGAAATACGAAATTCTGAGCACGTTTTCGGTCGAAAATGTTGAGAATACGCACTAATTAATGAGTGACGCCTTTGTCCTTAATCCCTCGGAAGTATCGAATTAGACGTTTGAAATCAGCAGAACGGAAACCACTCAACCTACTCCCCAACATGTTCTCCACATTTTATTCACTATCCACACATGTTTGAAGTATCAACAGGTGGTTTAAACTAATTAAAAATGTTGTAAAACACGGCAAACGTGACACACCGGATGTCAGTCGCTCCAAAAATGCGTTTCGGGTGTCGGGTGTGTTCGCTCGGCGTTCGGTAGAGGTCGTGACACAGCCACTTCTGTTTGACATTCTGGAGTGTCGATTTTACTATATTGATAGTGAGTCTAAATCACCTGTGGATATTCAAACAGACTCTAAAATTATGGTCTGCCTCACTATGAGGAAAAAATTGTGGATGGTACTTGGTACTATCTAAAAGATCAAACTGACGATCTAAATTTTGATACTTCAAGTTTGACTATCCATTTTTCTCCGTGTGGGTTTCTTTTTATTTTTTATTATACCATTAAGCCATTTCCCTTTCGGGGTAGGCGTGATTTACTCGGTTGGAAAATAGTAGTGTGTAGATGGGTATATAGGTATAAGGTGGATAGGTATATAGGCGTACCCTGCCGATGAAACAGCACTAAAACGGCACTGGCGAAAGGCACTGGGCTGCCAGTGCCGTTTCCGTGACTATTTGTGCTGATTTCGGCACCTAAACGGCACTCAGAGTGATGCGACGGTCATATAATGGTCCTATTGTATTCGTCACGTTCCGGGCTGGCAGAGTGGTTTACAGTAGTTGGCCGCCACCAACCCGAATCCCTTTTTAAAACTTTCTTCAAATTATTAACACTTTTTTTAATTTATGAATTTTCTCAAAATATTTATTTTATACTTATAAATTATATACTAATATACTATTCTGAAGTTGAATTCGAAAATGTTGTCTGTTTTGGCGTATCTCATTCCATTTACGAGATACATTATGTTCATTCGAATTTTAAACTTTTCAAAAAAAAGGTAGATATCTGAAATTATCGAAACCCGTAGATTCTGAATTTATAACTTTCGCAGAGGTAATTTCAAAATTTCACAAATTTTAATTTTTCATTTTTAATTATATATAAAGGGAACTTCTGCAGGCATTTAAAACTGCAATCTGAGTAGTTTTAAACGAGCAGCACTGAAACGGCACTGGGCAGTGCCGTTTTAGTGCCGTTCCATCGGCAGGGTAAGGTGTAGATATTTAAGATTGATCTAGAATTCTCGTGTTATTTATTTAAATGACACGTTCGTTCTGCAACACTGCAACACTGCGATCGCCCCAGGTGAAGAGCCTCACAAAATTGTTATGCGTGGTTCCCCACTTAAGCCCATTAGTATCCAAGGTCTTTGTTTCAGGCGTCATGCACTCTATTGTCACTCTGTTTACAAAATATTTGGCGCCACACTTTTCTGTCCTGGCATACTACGCTAGCTTCCTTCACGTCCATGCATTTTCTCATGCAAGCTCTCGTGTTTCTATGGCTTCTTATGTCTCTTCGGATTAATGTCTCATTCACAGATTCTAACCATTCTTTCGGCGGTCTACCTCTGGGCATTCTGCCATTTACTTTACCTTTATACACTTGTTTGGTCAGTCGTTCATCTTTCATTCTTTCAAGATGTCCGAACCATCTTAACTGATTTCTTTCCCATGTGTCAACTGTTGTCTCTTTTGCACCACATTCTTTGAGGATTATCTCGTTTCGGACTTTGTCCATCAGTGTTTTTCCGCATATTGTGTGTAGAGGTTTCATGCCAATCGCGTTAATTTTACTCCTGTCCTTCTCTTGACAGGTCCATGTCTCGCTACCGTATAGTACAGTCGGTACGAATATAGAATTATGTATGGCCATTTTAGCTTTTTTTTTATGTTTTTATTTCTGAGAATGGACCCTGCTCTACCGATAACCTGCTCACCCTTATTTATGCGCCTATCTAACTCCCCATCTATTTTTCCGTCGCTAGTGAATAGGCTACCCAGATATACGTACTTGTCAACTTGTTCTAATCTCTCATCATTTAGGACAATGTTGCACATTGTTTTCTCAGTTTTTCCTTCAAACACCATGATTTTTGTTTTATGTACGTTAATTTTGAGGCCCATGTTCTTCATGCTTGTATTAAGTTTATTCAACATTCTTTGCAAGTCCTCGATTGATTCTGCCATAATAATCTTGTCATCTGCAAAAGCTAACCCACGTACCTTCACTGTTTCGAGATCTACACCCTCTTCGTCGAAGAGGGCCATTCTTAGACACTTATCCATAAATATGATAAATACGAGTAGCTATGAGGACATAACGCATCCTTGTTTCACGCCTTGCATAATATCGAGCCAGTCACTCAGTTTCCCATTAACTCTTACACTCGCTTTACTGCCTGCATATATTGTTGGTATTGCTTGTAGGAGCCATCCATTGACTCCGTACTCTTTAAGGACTTCCCAAAGTTTAGTTGTATTTACCTTGTCAAATGCTTTTTCTAGGTCAACAAATGCACAGAAAACTTTCTTTCCTACTCTCAAGCATTTTTCAGTGATCTGTCTTAAGCTAAATATTTGATCTGTACATGATCTTCCTGGCATAAATCTACTTTGGACTTCCCATATCTTCTCTTGTGTAATTTTCATTACCCTACGAATAAGTATTTTTGAGTATATTTTACTTACGGTACTTAGTAAGCTGATGCCTCTGTAATTACTGCAGTTGCTTTTATCTCCCTTTCTTTTGGATATTGGTACGATAATCGCTTTTCTCCAATGGTCTGGGACTTCTCCCGTCTCGATACATAAATTTATCAATTCGCACAACCTGTGAGGTATGTACTCGCCACCGTATTTAAGCATTGCAGCGCTAATACTGTCTACATCAGCAGTCTTGCCATTTTTTAAGATCTTAATTATATATCAAACCTCAGTGACACATACTTTTTCAATTGGGTTTTCTAATGCATTATGTTCTATGTCGCAGTTTTGTTGTCCTATATCTTCACCTCCTAATAATTATTCCTTAAAAGAGTCTTTTAAAGCGTCTACTATCCCGTCTGTATCATATAGCATTTCACCTTTGCTGTTTTTAGAATAATACAAAATACGTCCACAAGGATGAATTGTTTGATGTAATATTTCAACCACATAATCTAAAGGCTTATACGGGTGCATTACTGGAGTGTTTTTTTTCTTTCGAAAAATGGCCTTGTTTATGTTCCTTTTTTTAATTGAAAATATACTGAATTTTATGCTTCTGTAGCAGGGCAACACGCCAACGGGAGTGTACGCATGATGGACCTAAAACAGGCGCATCCCTTTCACCCTGCTAGCCGATTGCCAGAAAAACGACGAAGCGGCTCGAATCACCGTATAATTTGTTGACAATACTGGAACCCAGGGGGGATACTTGACTGTCTGCCCTCTTTGCTTGCTTTGTGAAACCTTCCCATTCTTAAGACTATTAGAGCCAGTTGATAAAAAAAATTTAGATATTAATTATCTGAATTTTAATAGTATGCATCAGCTTCATTAGATAATAACGAGAAGATTAAAAAAGATTTAAAAAATGGTTGATCCGTTCAATTCCAGTTGAGAGTTTCGGAAATTTTTCATTCACTTCCCTACTGAAAGAGCCTATATCAGGGCTCACCACTTTCAGCAGGTTCTGACTGCCACGACAAGTGTATGACTGCCGCCAAGTTTTTCTGTCTTTTTTTTCTTCGCTTTCCAGGAATCCTGAAAAGGGTAACGGTCGTTACTATCACGGCTCGTTGCGGCTCATTGTTCACACCGAAGGGTCTGATTTTTTTTCTACTTGAATGCACAATACATTTCATTTTTTCATTTCAAACTGTAATTTACCGTGAAGGATTAGGGACGAGTTGAAGGACGAGTTCGACGAAAATTTGTGAGGGCCTGTTTGACCTAGTCTCGTGACTGCCATTGTCAGTCCTTGCAGTCAATGACTGTCTTCTGGAGAGCCTTGGCCTACATAGTAAACTACATTGGAACCTATGTGGGAACCCATATGGGATCCTTTTTTAAATTTCTGTCTCAAATTACGATCTAGATAGGAATATAGGATGGCAATCTATATCGGTTCTAATCATGGGTTTTATGAAGGTTCCTACATGGATGGGTTTGCAATTAATATTTAAGGAGTACGCAGTAGTTTTCTATGAAAGCTACGGCTGCGCAGTATTTTTGGGGTTTTTTTAAGATTGCCGACTATGCACCCAAAACTTCCAAAACACATTTCATCAAAAAAGTTCTAATCCCATGCGGGATTTCATGTAGGAACAATTCATAGGTTTCCATAACGGTATTCATATAAGAACCCATGTGGAAACCCATACAATATTTCCCATCCTATCTCACATCGTAATTTGAGACAGGAATTAAAAAAAGGATCCCATATGGGTTCCCACATATAGGTTCCCATGTAGTTTACTATGTAGGCTTTTTCAGTAGGTTTAAAGATTACCTTTATTATGGACAGTATTAACCGATTTTCCTAAACTTTTTTCTCTTTTTTTTTAAATTATATGATTGAATGGATTCAGATAATTTAAATTGAATTGAGTCATTTTTTCGTAATTTCAATCTTTGTAACAGGCCTTCATCTCGTGACAACGAAATGGTCGGCTAAAGGAGATGTTGTAATGTATAGTATGATGACTGTATTTACGTGCGTATTCATTATCAACGGGTGATTTAGTTTAGTCTTCCTCGCTAGACAAAAATAAATGCAAGGAAATCAGAAATATGCCCCTCCAAATCAATGCTATGATCAAAACGTTTGCGCAATAGAAGACTCATTTGTCTTTTCAGATTCTGCGATAAAAAATGCTAAAGAAAGATGCTGCTTCAAGAATTGGAAGTTGCTGAATTCTAAAAAGTATGGAATTACAAAATACTCAACGTTTAAAATTCACACCATTGTTCATTTTAAAAATTAAAATATTATTAAGTTCAAATATCCACTATTACAATACTCGTTGAGAATTTATATATTTTGGTTTAAAGTTCGTTTCTTTTTGATGTTGAAAATACATTTTTTTACTGAAAATTAACTTATTCCAGTTTACGATTCATCATTTTAGTAAAAAATTCATCTCGTTGGCTGAAACTTAAACTATTTCCTTAAAGAACATACTTTTCAGATTAAAAATTAAAGTAATTGGAGAAAATTGGAACCGCTTTGTTCAAATTAATTTTTTAAATTGTAAATTCACTGCTTGGTTGCAACTGTAACTATTATCTTTAGAAATAATTTTTTTTGTTTCTTAAAAATAATTTTTTATCATGGAAAATACAAGTTTTCATTCC
Source organism: Andricus curvator (assembly GCA_932195095.1). Taxonomy (NCBI): domain Eukaryota; kingdom Metazoa; phylum Arthropoda; class Insecta; order Hymenoptera; family Cynipidae; genus Andricus; species Andricus curvator. The sequence continues at coordinate 26,362 of CAKNYM010038988.1, forward strand.
TGCTTCAAAATTGATATTTTCAACTTGAAAATTTTTCTTCCCTTTTTAAAAATCGATCTCATTGATTTCAAATTTTGTCCACAAGGCAAGTTCTTGAAAATTCATACTTTTGGGCGGAACATTCAACTCTTTTACAGAAAATGCCTCCTTCGGCTTCAAAGTTCGGCAATTTGGATGAACTTTCTTCTCTTTCTTCACTGAAAATTCTGTATTGCCGACAAAATGTATTGCGGAATGTTGAGAGTTAAAACAACTTCTTGTGAGACGTTTGTGTCTCACTATTGAAGGAAGATGTCTGGAAATTATCAATTCGATTTATTGAAAACTCTCGGTAATATGCATTTTACAAAAAAGGTGTCTCTGGACAAATTAGTCTATAGGCCACAGTTTTAATCCAATTTCGATGTTTTTTTTCTAAATGAAAGCTAATAAAATACTCCGGAGATCGGTTGAGGCCGATTTTGAAAAAAGTTTTTTTTTCATAATCACAAAAATGGACATTTTTTTTTCTTTTAGGAGAGTACCGGTTTTTGAAAAATACTTGGATTTAATCCAAAATACCTAAAAGCAATTAAGCAACTATCCACAAATGTTGTCTAATAGCTTCGAAATTGTTTAAAGAATAATTGAATTTGTTATAAACAAGTAAGTAAGTGGAAATTTATCCATAGGAAATAGCAGTGATTCGTGAATTAATTTGGACTAAATTTGAACAATTTATACACAAAAATCGTTTTTTAATTGAATTCATGGAATATAATAAATGAAATTTCATTTTATGAACAATTTTTTTCTATTGAATCGGCCAAAAATTATACGAAAATGTCACAAAATTATCAGATTTATTCATCCAATAACAACTGGTGATTCTTTGAACAAATTTAATTAACATTTAATATAATAGCCTTGCTATATTTAGAGCTTCCAGCCAAGAAGATGAATTTTACAAAAAAAACAATACAGATTTTTCAGTGAAGAAAGAGAAGAAAGTTCATCCAAATTGCTGAACTTTGAAGCCGAAGGAGGAATTTTCTGTAAATGACTCGAATTTTCAACCCAAAAGTATGAATTTCCAAGTACATAGTTGCATTGTGGACAAAATTTGAAATCAATGTGATCGGTTTTCAAAGAAAGAAGACAAATTTTTAAGTTAAAAAGATCAATTTTGAAGCAGAAATGGAAAAGTTGTGTTTTCCGTGATAAAAAGTTATTTTTAAGAAACAAAAAAGATATTTTCAAAGATAATAGTTACAGTTGCAACCAAGCAGTGAATTTACAATAAAAAAAATTAATTTTGAACAAAGTGGTTCCAATTATGCCCAATTAGTTTAATTTGTAATCTGAAAACTATGTTCTTTAAGGAAATAGTTTAAGTTTCAGCCAACAAGATGAATTTTTTACTAAAATGGTGAATCGTAAACTGGAATAAGTTAATTTTCAGTAAAAAAATGTATTTTCAACATCAAAAAGAAACGAACTTTTAACCAAAATATATAAATTCTCAACGATTATTGTAATAGTAGATATTTGAACTAAATAATATTTTAATTTTTAAAATGAACAACGGTGTAAATTTTAAAAGCTGAGTATTTTGCAATTCCATACTTTTTAGAATTCAACAATTTCCAATTCTTGAAGCAGCATCTTTCTTTAGCATTGTATATCGCAAAATCTGAAAAGACAATTGAGTCTTTTATTGCGCAAACATTTTGATCACAACATTGACTTGGAGGGGCATATTTCTGATTTTCTTGCATTTTCTTTGTCTATCGAAGAAGACCAAACTAAATCACCCGTTGATAATAAATACGCATGTAAATACAGTCATTATACTACATTACAAAATCTTATAACTCAAATCGATGCTATAGCTGATGAACACCGTGATTTTTTCCATTCGCGGGATCTGTTAAGATTGGAAAACAGCAACTTTAGTTATATATACAGTAAAATCTTGCACAATGATGCGCTACCCCAGCAATATCTGCTATTCAAAGCTCCTTTCCTTTTCAAGCGCATTTTCGCTCAAATAAGCACTTCCTCCAGGTTCATCATTAACCCTTCGAGTACAACGTGGGGTGTATGGCCACCCCAACGGAACAAAAAACGCATATTCGCTGTGTACAGTTTGCAGGAAGGCTTCCCGCTTTGAGTACCTTCTCTTTCAGTATCACTTAAGCCCCTGACGCATTTTTTTTTTTGGTTTTTTTTTTTTTTTTTGATTCTAGGTATTTGGAATTGAATCCAAGTATTTCTGGAAACCCGGAAATGCGCCAATAAAAATTTAAACGCAAAAAACAGAGTGGGGTGTGCAAACACCCCACGTTGCTCTATGCGTCTCACGATTCCACGTTGTCCTCGAAGGGTTAAGTTGACCTCTAAAGCTGGAACAACTGTAATCGATCCACAACAGATTTGCCAGTTATGTAATCTAAGAGAAAATGAAGATCTTTTACACATCCTCGCCAAATGTCCAATCTACTCGCCCGTTAGAAATTATTACTTGCGCAACATTGGTATGATAAACGCGAACAATCTTCACTTATTGTTGTCAAATATAAACCCTGGAATGCTTCGCTCCATATACAACTTTATAAGCACATGTTTAAAAATCAGAGCTTTCTCTCTATTCGAATAATACACTGCCCGAATTCGACCAGTATAACCTAACAACCTATTGTACATACGATTTTATAAGACTTGCATGTTGGTGGCGGAAGTGAGAACGTGTTTAGTGACAGGTGGGGAGAGAATTTTACGGAATTTGTGTGGAAGGTGTGAGTGGAGTGTGAGGGTGGAAGCCGAGGAGGTGAGTAGGGTTTTGTGGGGTGATGTGAGGAGATAAAAAGTGAGTTTCAGCGTGGGTGAGAGGTGGTATCTAGTTGGATAGGGAAAGTGAGGTTAGGTTGGCAAGTAATCGGGGGAGTTAGTGGTCAGGAGTCTTGGGCTTTCGCGGGCTCAAGGGTGGTTCTCGCAGAGTTAGGGGATGCTAAGGGAGAGAAAGGGGTGTCTGCAGGGACTGGGGAATTGAAGAAAAAAAGGGGAAAAAAGAAGGAAAATTTGGCGGCGAAAGACGACAACATTTTGCAGAGACATCTGTCGGTTGCGGAAGGTACTGCATGAATAGGTCCCAGTTACCGGCGGCAGAGCGGGAGGTGGGCAGCGAGAGTACTGGCAGTGCTGGTAGTGAAACTGACGGGGAGGGAATTTTCCACAAGCCACGACGGCCAACAACGCGTCGCCCGGTGTCGAGCGGTGCGTCGGGGAGAGGGAGAAATCGGGACGGCGGCTACGAAGGAAGCGAGAAGGTAAGGGAGAGAGCGTCAAGCGCAAGTGACGGGGAGGATCTCTGGAAAAGGAAGAGAGACAGCCAAGAGAGTCCGGAGAAAAGCGAGGTCGAGAGCCCGTTTAAAAAAAGCGGGATAACACCTAGGTCACCCCCAAAAAAAATGGAGGGGATGTTGGAAAAGGAGGCTCTCGGGATGTTGTTAGGCGAGATCAGGGGGTTGAGGGAGGACTTAAGGGGGACCAAAGAGCAGATGGAAGGCATGCCGGAGGACTTGAGAATCAGAGATGAGAAATGGGAAAAGGAGGTGGAAGAGCTGAGAGAGAGAGAGTAGATGGGCTAGAGAGGGATAGAAAAGAAAAAGAAGTTAAAATAAAACAGATGGAAGACGAGATTAGGGCGTAGAAAGAAAGGACGGAAAAAAGGCTTGACAAGGTGGAGGGCAGGACGGAAATGGAAATAGGAGACGGGGATAGCGGGGGCGAGATAAAAGGTATTTGGGAGAGGGTAGAAAAAATGTGATAGAAGAGAAAGTGGGAGAGCGTAGGAATGAAAAGGAGGAGAGGGCGGATAGGGAAAGGATAAGGGCAATGGAGTTGAGAATTGAGAGAAAGGAGAAGGCAGACAGGAGAAATAATATTGTGATAAGAGGGTTGAAGATGAAGAGCGGGGAAGAAAGGGAGGGCGTGGAAGCGCTGCTACGGAGCATAGGGTGGAATAAAGGCAGGGTAGGGAATGTTAAGTTGGAGGGGAGAAAGGAGAAAGAAGTGGCGGTTGTGGAGTTGGAGAGCTGGGAAGAAAAGTTGGGGGTAATGCGAAATAAAAATAGGATAAAGGATAAGGAAGTTTTCATCGATCACGATTTGACGAGAAAGGAAAGGGATGTACAGAGAATGCTGTACGACAGGGCTAGGAGGGAGAGGAGTGAAGGGAGATCGGCGAAGGTAGGATATCGGAAAATAAAAATAGACGAGAAAATGTGGGTGTGGGACGAGGAGAAAGAGGTGTTGAAGGAAGTGCAGGGGAATTCGTTTCGTAGGAAGTAGGGGGGTGGGGGTAATGCAGGGTACAGGAGTTGTGAAGGTGCTTTACTGGAACGTAGCACGGGTAATGAAGAAGTATGAGGAGTTCTGGAGGTATATCCAGGAATTTGATGTGGTAGGACTGGTAGAGACGTGGGTGGAAAGAAAGGAATGGGATGGAATAGAGCCAAAGCTGCCAAGGGGGTATAGATGGAGATTCCAGGAGGCGGTCAGAGTGAAGAAGAAGGGAAGGGCTAGTGGGGGAATTATAACGGGGGTTATATATGGATTAGAGGAAGAAGCTCACGGAGAGGAAGAGGGGAAGGGAGTGCAAATGAGGAAAGTAAAGATAGGAGGCGTAACGGGTAAGTTCGTGACAGTGTACAATAAGGATGGGATGGAAAGAATTAAAGAAAGGGTGGAAGACCTGTTAGGTGAAAGAGAGGAAGGTATTGTGGTACTGGGTGGGGACTTTAACGCGAGGATGGGGAGGGAAGGGGGCCTTTACAGGGAAGGGGAGAGCTTCGGAAGGAATTCGAAGGATAGGTTAATAAATAAGGAGGGGGAGATTCTACGGGACTAGATGGAGGATAGAGGCTGGGCGGTGGCAAATGGTATGGCAACTGGGGACAAAGAGGGAGAATAGACATATGTAGGTAAGGTGGGGATATCGGTGATAGACTATGTAGTCATGAATATGCAAGGGTGGGAGGAGATGGAGAGATTCGCAGTAGAAGGGTAGGTAGAATCAGACCATCAGCCATTAGGGTTGTGGATAAGGGGTGAAAACGGCGGAAGGCAAGGTGGGAAAGAAGTTTCGACGGGGGAGAGGGTTAGCTGGACGAGGGAGGCGATAGAGAAGTATAAGGAGCAGTTAGGAAGGTACGCTTCGAAGGGGAGACGGTGAAACAGAAATGGGAGGATTTAAAAGAGAAAGTGAAAGGGTGCGTGCAAAAGAAGGTATTCAAAAAGAAGAAAAAAGGAATGGTGAAGCCGTGGTGGGATAGGGAATATAAAAAGATGAAAAGGAAGGTGAAGAGGAAGTATAAGAAGTGGAAAGAGGGTACTGCGAAAAGGGAGGAGTACGTAGAAATGAGGAAGGGGTTTAGATTGATGTGTAAGAAGAAAGAACAGGAAAAGGAGAAAGAGCTGGAGAAGGAGTTAGGAAATGTTAAGACAGAAGGGGAGATGAGAGTAGACGAACGGGGGAGGCAGAGCTGGAGGAGTTGAATGACGAGGAGATGGAGAAACAGATAAGGAAGTTAAGAATGTCAAAATCAGCAGGGCTGGATGGGCTAGAGAACGAAGGATGGCTGTTTAGTAAACAAGAGGTTAGGGAGAGGCTGAAGGAGGTAGTGAAGAAAGTATGGAGGGGGGAGGAATTCCCACGAGGGTGGAGAGAAGGGTTAATAGTGCCTCTGTATAAGAAAGGAGATAGGGATACGCAGGAAAATTATAGGGGGATTACGCTAATGAATACGGCGTATAAAGTATACGCGATGGTGGTGGCGGAGAGGCTGCGGAAGGATGTCGAGGGGAAAGCAATATTGCTAGAGACGCAGGCGGGCTTTAGGGCAGGTAGGAGTACTATCGACAATATCTACGTTCTGCAGCACGTGGTGGATAGAGAAATAGCAAAGAAGGGGTCGAGAGTGTACGCGTTTTTTGTGGATCTAAAAGGCGCGTTTCCGTCGGTGGATAGGGAGAGGTTGTGGGAGGCGATGGAGGAGAGGGGAGTGGAGAGAGGCCTGATCGAGAGGGTAAGGGAAATATATGAAGAGACCAAAGATAAGGTAAGAGAAGGACAGGTGTTCGCAGCTAACAAACAGAAGTTTCAAGTTATAAGTTACCGTATAAGTTCAGTTTATTTGTTAAAATATGAAATTATAATGATTCACATAAATAATATGAAATAAGAACATTTTTAGTTCTTTTATAGGTAAAAATAAGATTTAGAATAAAATTGAAATGTTAGTATAAAAGTAATTTTGTATACACTGAACTCTTTTCTGCGAGCACATTAATTATCATTTCTAATGAAATTGTCAGTAAAATATCGTTTTCACTTGCCATAAGCATAAAAGCTTCTAGTTTTTCTTGAATCATAGAGCTCCTTAAGCGATTTTTAATGAATTTCAACAAGCTAAATGAAATTTCACAAGCTACTTGGGTAAACGAAAGCGTCAACATATATTTGTATGCTAAAGAGATAAGCGGAATCACTCCAGTTAATAATCACTTGTTGATTGTTCATAACATGTAATTTTTTAAATATTTTATTTTAAATATTTGAAAATTAATTTCAATAAAGTGAAAATAAATTTCGTATTTAATATATATTTAATTTTTAGAATGTTTCATTCTTAAAACGATTTCATTCAAAATGTAGAAACTTCGAATGTAAATGAATAAAATAACATTCTGCTTATTTCATTAAACTATCAGGCTTATTTTTATGAATTGTTTTCTTTTAAAAACATGCTTTAATTTTTATCAGTGCTATATCTCTCAATGTTTCAAATAAATATTTGATATAGAAATACATATTTGCTTACGAAAGTTTAAATCTAGTTTGAAAGTTTGGTTCCGTTAACTGTGTTAAATGACTTAACCTCAACCTGACATGAGTGCGCAAGTACATACGAGTTTGTGAAACTTTCGAACGTTTCAGAAACTTTGGTCCCATGAAACGTTTCGTTGTTTCATGAAACTTTCAATGTTTCAATGAAACGTTTCATGGACTCACAATACTAGACCTGCACAAAAAAACTGCACGACGACAATGTCTAATGTCACTTTATTCATTTTTGGGGGGGGGGGGGGCACCCGATACAAGCGAAGAAAGCGGAATGTAGTGAACGCGGGGTTCTTCCATATATGTAATACAGTCGAAGCTATCAATAAGGCCGCTAAGGAATAAGACCGCTTCCCCTGACCCTTGCTCGAGTTCATCAAGACGCTTCCAACACTGTCAGGCTGACCTCGATATTCTAGTCTGCCGCTACGAATAGTGCTGCCGTAGAAATCGCAATTTTTATGGGTTTTAGGAGGTTTTTTTTTCTTATGAATTTTATAATATCGAAAAATATTATAAGATATGAAAATATTACGATTAATATTCGATATATTTGGATAATGCAAAAAAACCCTTCTAAAAACCATAAAAATTGCGACTTCTACGGCGGCACTATTGGTACCGGCTGGCTGGAATTTCGAATTCAGCGTGAGAGTAGTGGAAGCGTCTCGGCGAGCTCGAACAAGGATGAGGCGAAGCGGCCTTATTAGTAGCGGCCTTATTGATAGCTTCGACTGTGCTCCTATATTGCGAACCGCGTGAGAATCCAAGTCATATATTACCACCAAACAGTGTGATTCTGGCAGAGGGGAATAGTTGCGATATTATATGGTTTCATATATATATATATATATATATATATATATATATATATATATTTATTTATTTATTTATTTATTTATTTCGGTTTCGATTCCTTTGGAATAGAACTGAAGGGCCTATGACAAAGCCACCGAACGCGTCCTCGAGTTGCGGATAGAAGGTCCCTGTACCAAAGGTTTCTGCTGAATATGGTTACAATGATTAATAAGCAGTCGCGGACAATTGTCCAGGGATGGTCCCGAAGGAATAACTCCTAAGCGAAGGCGTAACAACCGTGATGAAAGCTGAATGTCACCTGGGTAAGGTGTCTTAAACGGTGACTCTGGGATACCGGGCGACCTCTCACAGTATCAGCCTTATCCTTACACGCAGAGCTCTACAAGTATGGACGAACTCTTTCCCTAGCTGCTCGTGAGAACAACAATGAAACCACCAAAACACCAAAATATTGTAAATGCGGTTCAAAACGATCGAAAGCGCAGAGCACCCGAGAATGGGTCGGCAAACAATGTCGATCATCCTAGAGTTCGGGGTGCTGAAAATAATTTAGATGGAAACACGACGACGAACCGGCGAAACTCCCACATTGAGTGGACGGATCAACTCAGGGATGACGTGCTAGACTGCTACGATGCCAGCATTATCCCTGTTCGCGGAGGCTTTATGGCGCGTATGCACACTCTGTGCATAAGTCTTTGCGAAATCAAGCCGACAACCTCCGGAAAAATGGATATGTACGCGAAGCGCTTTCCCAACTGCTGTTTGATCAAGCTGCAGACGAAGATGAGGCAGCGACATTAAGACCAACCACAGAAAGCAGGCACCTTCTGAGAGATGATCGCAATTTCAGTACAAGGAGGAACCTTAACATGCAAGTCCCTCCTAAGCCCCAAGATCTGGCTGAAATGGATGCCTCCCTTCGTAGCCATATCTCGCAAGAGTCCGACCTCTGGACCATCAATTGCTCAGTTTATGGTGCTGCCAGAGCTTTGGCTGATTCAAATCGAAGGCTAAAACCGACGATGGATCAGAATACCAAAAGACGCTTGCATCAACTGAACACGAAGATTGGATGGGCAAGACAGAATGCGTCCCGTATTCAATATGTGATTGACTACATAACATCTGGTAGAACGTTAACGGAAAGGGTTCGAAAGTTCGCCCAAGAACTGAGGATCTTAAATCACACACTAAACAAGTCAAAGCTCCTGACAATCAAGCAGCATATTGTTGACAAAATACGGCTGTTATCTGACGCAAGGAGGAGAATACAGAAGAAGGAGAGATACATCAGGGAGAATCAACAGTTTCTCGCTGACCCATTGCGCCTCTTCAGCGATCTCCCTGTTTCTGTAAAAAATCCACCCAAGCCCAAGGAGATAGAGACTTTTTTGAGAGAGGTGTACAAGATCCCGAAAACACTAGAGTTGAAAAAAGATACTGACAATATTATCTGCTTCAAGGAGTTTTGCGACAACCTCATGAAATCTAAGGAGGAATATCCACCAATCGCTGCCGAAGAGGTAAAAAAAACACTTAGAGGCACGAAGAACTTTTCCGCTGCTGGACCAGATTGTATCAAGAACTTTTGGTGGAAGAAGTTTACTTTTACACACCAACATTTGGCACGCATATTCAACTCATATTTAAAGTCGGAGACGCCCATTCCGCAGTGGCTGGTGTTAGGACGCACTATACTCCTGCCGAAAAAAGGCGACTTGTCCAACCCAGAGAATTACAGACCAATAACTTGTTTGAACACACTGCATAAGATCTTTACAGCTGTCCTAAACAACAGGATTGTTTGTCGAATTGAGCCTGTATGGCGAGAGATGTCCGAACAACGTGGCTCGAAAAAAGGTGTAGCAGGCTGTCGAGAGAACCTGCTAATTGACAGGTATGTCTGTAAAGACGCTGCAGCCCATCTGCGCGTCCTGTCAATAGCCTGGATTGACTACCGGAAAGCTTTCGATTCAACCTCTCATAGACTTATCATCTGTCTGTTGGAAAGCTTGAAGGTACATCCACACATAGTGAGATGCACAGAGAGATTGATGCCTCTTTGGAAAACTAGATTTACTATCTCATCTAGAAATTATCGTGTGACAACGAACAACGTCACCTTCCAGAGAGGCGTCTTTCAAGGTGATACCATGAGCCCTTTGCTTTTTTGCATCACACTTTTGCCTCTATCTCTCGCACTACGAAATTCTCCTGGATACCTCTGTGGCAACACTAATCAGCGCGAGCATAAGGTCACTCATGTATTCTATATGGATGACCTAAAGATCTATGCCTCTGTTAAAAGCAAACTTCAAACTGCTATAAATATTGTCAAAAACTACACAGGAGAGATTGGGATGCACTTTGGTTTGGAAAAGTGAGCCAAAATTAACCTGAAGAAAGGAAAGATTACGGGCGTTCCCAAGGACCCTGAGCTTGTGGATATAAGTGTTATTAGACATCTTAATACTGGAGAGACCTATACATACCTGGGCGTGCCTCAAAGCCACATTGAAGACGTAACATCAGTGAAGGAGTCTCTCCGAAGCAGATACTAGCATCTTCTTCGACGGATTTGATCTTCCAATCTGTCGGCGTTGAACAAGGTATCTGCGACTAACATGCTTGCCGTTCCGGTTCTACTCTACTCGTTTAGGGTGTTTGAATGGACGAAGAACGAGCTTAAGGTCCTTGATGTCACCACATGTAAGATCATGCATATACATAAAAGCTTGCATATCAATTCGTCAGTTCCGCGATTATACATTTCACGCCGTCAAGACGGACGCGGACTTCTGAATCTCCAGTGTCTTCATAACCGAATTGTTCTAAGTACAGCTTACATCGTTGCGAATGGCAGTGATCCTCTCCTAAAGATGGTCAGGAACCACGAGATGATTGGCGAAGAAGCGTCCCTTTACAAAGCCGCGAAGCAAGCGGCCCAGACCCTTGGCCTGAATTTTAACATCAGAAGTGAGGAAAGTGCATTACTCCATCTAGATGCTTCACTTCTAAAAACCGAAGTAAAGAAAGCAGTGGTTGGAAAATTTCACCAACAGCTACTCGACAAGAAAATGCACGGAAACTTTCACAGAAATGTAGAAAAACAGTTCTTGTCGAAGGAGCAAACTTTTGCTTTCCTCAAATCATCAGGGCTTAATTCAGGTATAGAGGGTTTTATTTTCGCATGCCAGGACGCTGTCATTTCCACCTTAGCATACCGTGAGCGCATTTTATGTCAAGAAGTTCCCAGTGATAGGTGCAGAGCATGTCATGCACACGCTGAGTACCTAGAACACATACTTTCAGGGTGTCCGACCCACGCAGGAACTACGTATATCTATAGTTATAATGCGGTCCTAAGAGTGCTTTATTATCATCTTTGTCGCTCTTACGGTGATGGTCGCGACCCTGACCTGCAGAACGCTGCAAGGGAGATAGAGTCAATTGTCCGAAACGAGAAGTGCCAAATTTTCTGGAACTACGATTTTCGGGCAGCAGTCTCCGTTCCGCACTCGAGGCCTGACATTTTTCTCCAAGACTTCAAGAAATGAACTATATTCGTGATCGAATTCTCGGCTCCGTCCGAATACAACATCACTGCAAAGGAGAAAGAAAAAGAGGAGAGGTATCAAGACCTTAAGAGAGAGCTGCAACGACTGTACCTAAAATATTCGTTGCAAGTAATTTTCCTTATGATAGGTGCTCTCGGAGTTGCGAAGCTATCACTGGTTCGTAACCTTAAAGCCATACCTGCGTGCCAAAAATATGCCAAGGCACTTGCGAGATGGATGCAGAAAGCTGTCATCCTTGAGTCGCTTCGTGTCCTCAAGACACACGAGCGCTTCGCCGGCCTGTCGTTGTAATTTTGCCGTTCTCTGTGACCAATCATCTCACGGTTGTGAGACGTGGCCATAGGTGTGATTTACCTTGGTTATACTGGGGGCTATTGACTTTTTTTCGATGGCAGTTGCTCTCAGTGGGACCATGCGGTGGTTGTTTAACTCTTTTTTAAATTATATATAGCGCTTCTTTCCGGCGCGTGCGCACTGACGCCGACGCAACTAGTAGAGAGAGAAAAAACGATATCGTCCGCACTCTTGTTTTCTGGTATGTCCGCGGTGGCCCTCAAGGCTCGCGGCTCACCGGGAAATCTCCCAAATTCCAGAGGGCCTGTCCGGGTCTGAGCAAGACCATATTTGAAGAAAAACAAACACTCCAGTCATGCACCCGTATAGGCCTTTAGATTAGGCGGTTGAAATATTATATCAAACAATTCATCCTTGTGGACGTATTTTGTATTATTCTAAAAAGAAACCCGCTTGAATCACCTTAACGGCTTTTTTAGCCCCGCTTTTTCCAAGCGTATCTGCTTTCTCGTTACCTTCAATGTTCTCATGTCCAGGAATCCAGTTCAAGTTGACCCACTTTTTTCTGGGCACCACGAGAAGCTCTTGTAAGCAACTCCAGACAAGTCTGGATGTAAACTCTTCTGATTGGAGAGCTCTCAAAGCAGCTTGACTATCGGAACATATGTAAATGTGTTGATTAAGAAACCCATGTTTACAAATCTCCTCTAGGCATATCTTAATATTCACGATATCAGCTTGAAATACGGTAGGAAATTTGCTTAGTGCGATTGTTATCTCCGCACTAGGTTTCATCCCAAGTCCCTGCTGAAAGTGAACGGATTCAAACGGATATAAATTTCTTAACTGTTTGAATAAACACTTTGCATCCTTTTAAATCATTCCCAACTTTTTTATCCTTATCTATCCGTGAGATGGTATCCTATTTATCCGTTTTCATCCGTCTTCAACGTAAAATATTATATCCTTATGTATCCTTTTTAATTCATCTTCAACTAAAAATAATCTATCCGTTTAAGTCAGTCTTCAACTAGTAATCCCCTTTTCGCGTCTATCCTTTTGAATCTGTATTGAACTAATAATATTATATTATATTTATATTATATTATATTATATATATAATGCTAATTCGTATTTGATAGAAAATCACGAATTATAACGGAGAGTCAATAAGCTTTTTGTAGGAAGGATTTAAGAAGGATAAGTAATGATTGACACGGACTAATATTCTATCCGTGTTACATAATGATAAAAATCAAAGTAGTTCGCGGATAGACAAGGATTAGGTGACGGATAGAGGGATTGAAGAGGATGAGCCAATTGATTGTCACGGATACCTTTTCAATCCGTGATAGGTGACGAGATAGAATCGAAGAAGTACGCGGATCGAAAAGAATACGGTGACGGATAGAAAATTATGGATTTGAACAGATATGCAATACATTTTATGGTGGAAGGATTGAAGTTGATAGGAAATGATTGGCACGGATTAAGATTTTATCGGTGTTACCTAACGAGAAAAATCAAAGTAGCTCGCGGATAGACAAAGATAGGGTGACGGTTAGAAAATCATGGAGTCGACCGGTTAAGCAATATGTTTTGTGGAGAATGGATTAAAGGGAATAGGTAATGATTGCCACGGATTTAAATTCTATCCGTGTTACATAACGAGAAAAATCAAGTAGGTCGCGGATAGATAAGGATAGGCTGACGGATAGAAAATTATGGATTAGAACGGATAGCCAATTCTTTTATGGAGAAAAGATTCATGAGGATAAGCATTGACTGTCATGGATAAGTATCGTATCCGTGCTTGATAACAAGGAATGTCAAAGTAGGTCGCGGATAAAAAAGGATAGGGTGACCGATAACAAATTATGGATTGGAACGAATAAGCAATATGTTTTGTGGAGAACGGATTAATGCGGATAGATAATGATTGGCACGGATGAGTATCCTATCCGTGATAGATTTCAAGGAATGTCAAAGTAGCTCTCGGATAGACGAGGATAGGGTTGCGGATAGAGATTCATGGATTAGAACGGGGAGAGTATACATTTTTTAGAGAAAGGATTAAAGAGGATAATCATTGATTGAAAGGGATAAATTTTTAATCCGCGACAGGTGACGAGATCAAATCTAAGTAGTTTGCGGACTGATAAGGATTGCGTCGCAGATAAAAAATGAAGGATTAAAACGTATAAGTATAAAAACGTATAGTAATGGACAAAAACGGATACAGAAGTATTAAAATGGATAGTTACACCGGATAAGATTATTATTCAAAGCGATAGATGGATATCCAACGGATACAAACGGATTGAAAAGTATAAAAAGGTATTCAAACGGATACTTATGGATAGATGATGAATTAAAAGCGGATAAGGTTTCAGTCCGTTTACTTGCAGCAGGGTACTCCAGCTCCAGAGCCAACGGAGTCCCAGGAGCCGTCTGTATACCAGACGAATTCTCCCGCCGTAAATAAGTTGCTTCTCCTCTGTTTGTCATGCCCGTCCTTCCTTTTCGGGAAGATCACCTTAAAGAGCTTCATGAATGAGTATTCTTTCAGTATGTTATCAGAGTGCATGCAAAGGATTTCATCCCCCGACAATACGCTTTTTTATTAAATCATGCAAATCAATGAAAGCGGCATCACTATGACCCTCCCTTAGGGAAAGTCGGTATGCCTCCGCATGAAGTGCGTCAATAGTGGATTGGCCTTTCTGTGAGGCAAACTGATTACTATAAAGGGATTTATCCAGTAGGATTTCCTTCTTCATATGAAAATAGTCTAACTTTTCTAATTTCTTCAACATGAAAGAAGTTAGGCTAATTGGTCTGAATGATTTGGCCTCATAGCAGGAGTCTCTCCCCGAGTTTGGTATAAAGATCGCTTTGACCTTCTTTCATGCAATAGGGGTATATCCCATAGCTATGCACGCCCTAAAGATATTACACATTGGTCCCACGAGTACATCCAAACCTTCTTGAATCAACGCCGGGAATATACCGTTTTTCCCAGCGGCTTCGAATGGGTCGACACGACGAACAACCCATCTAATTTTGATTGTCTTACTATCCGGCTTGCCATCCGCCAATCTTTCCCATTATCCCTATGTTCTGGGCAGTCGGAGGGCTTCGACCTAACAGCCCCTCCCTCCAACTGATACCCAGGTTCGGAACCAGGGAAATGCACCTGCATGAGATGTTCGAGGATTTCGCTAGCCGCTTCTGTCATGTCCCCTGTTAGCAAAATCAATGCCATCAGTTGACATGCAGGGTTTTCCTTTAATGTTCTCTGGAGTTTCGCAGTATCAGGTACATTTTGAATGCCCTGGCAATGCCCCCTGCATGAGTTCCTTTTAGCCGATTGTATTTTGTTAGTATATCTTGCTACTCTAACCTTATACAAATCCTATTTTTCAGTTTTCCTGGCTCTATTAAATAGTTTTCTAGTTTTTTCTTCAAGGCCTGAAGTCTATAATTCCACCTAGGTACATCCTTGTCTGGTTTTCTAATACGAAGAAGACAATTATCCTCATAAGATTTACATATGGTCCTATTCACTACATCCACAGTGTAACGTTATTCTTTATATACATATGAGCATCAATTTACAAATCAATTAATAATGAGCATCAACTTAATTCTTTTGACACCAGAAACCTTGAGGACTATTTTCATCGTTAATTTTCTATTTTTACTGCTAGATTTAACTGTATCGAGTTTTCCCTCCCGTGAAAATAGTTTACGAGAAAACGGATTGCTCGACAATTTACTATGTCCTGTTCAAGAAATTGGCCCCGAGTATGCACGTCGGTTCCAATCTTGAGAGGACGATAAACCGGAAACGAATTAAATTATTAGCAACAAGAATATTGAAAGAAACTTTATCCGTTAATTGAAGTTCCCAATCTGCATTAAAAGAAACTTCACTCTTTTCAACTTTTAGCCTCTTAATTTTAAAGTAGTTTTCAACTGATAATTTTCTAGAAATATAATGATCCTCAAGCTCAGGATCTAAGAGATCCCTTAATTGAAATATTCTCATTTTTGCAATATTATTTCAAAGTTTTATGATTCGTGTCATGGATGCAGGGCAACAGAGGCGAGGAACAAATTGAGACTGAGATTTCAATTGTCAGTGAGTCTAATTAAATGAGACGCTATTCCGTGCAGATTATGTGCAATATCTGTCCTCCAGAATATTGTGTCATTTTCCTACTTGTTTATATTTTGTTTATTTCAATAATCATTTAACCACAACTTCATTTATTGGCGTTTGATTTCAATTTCCAATAAAAATTTTCTTACCCCTTAAAAACCATGCTATTTTGAATAGGAAGAATTTATAGCTCTTTGCTGGGAATTTTTATGATTCCTAAGAGTTCTATAAATCCTGCCATCAAAATTATTAATCAATTAATAGTGATTCGGTTGCGTTTTTAATTCCACAATTCTCCTTAGTTGAGCTCCCGTATGGAAACGGGTTGAAAGACCAATGAGAAATTGAATTAGATCGTCAAACACATCACCATTTATTTATTATATTGATTTACCCTCAAACTCTGTATTGTCGATTTGAATATAACCATACTGGCATTCTTGAGCTCGCACTTAATAGTGGGTTGAAAAAGAATGAAAGATCTTACTGATCTGCAGCATAACTCTGAACAATTCTATTTTTGACAGGTACTGAGCGGGGCAGGTTCTTAAAAGTTTAATTTACTAATGATTTATAAGGTTTCACATATGCAAACCTGAAAAGAAGTTCCTATTTGTCCTCAGTCCTCCTTATAAGTCATATCTGAAACTTAATCGCGACTCCTTTCATTTAGCAACGAAATTCCTTGATCGTATATAATCCCGAGAGTCAAACGCCCAACGCAGTGTTCCCTTGAACCATTAAGCGCAGACTGGCGATTCGACTGATCCTTGGTAATCACGAAGGTCTCGTCGTCGCTGGTCCTCGTACCCCTTCTCTTCAAGGAGGTTGCGCACGCAACCGCACCTGTTTCGTATAGCTGTACATATGACCTATATAACTCTTTCGCCCAGGAATTCGCAAGTCACTCAGTAGCGTACTTATTTTCCATTTCGCCCGCTTTTGAGTGTAATTCATAGATATAAAATATTTATTTTATGCTGAACCGTTTCAACAGCAAACTCCAACTGATCAGTTGATCTTATCCTCCTAGGAATAATTTCCAATGACACTCCAAGATCTTTCCTATATTTATCCCAGTCAGTCGCTCTTATGTTCCTATACCTAATCGGAGCAGACTCGTCAGCTCTCAGTGAAAAGCATATAAGCATGTGATCTGCTAGGGATGTCTCAGGCGATACGTGCCAGTCCCTCAATGCTTTCCTAATGGATATAGAGCACAAGGTAAGGTCAATAACCTCATAACATCTAGATGTCACAAAGGTTGGTGTAATTCCTCGATTTAATATGGTTAAATCGGTAGTCAAAAGGTGAAAAGGTACTTACTCCTGTTGTTGATGTTCTTATAACAAAGTTTTAAAAACACTCCACCTTCTTACGGTCCTCCGGGCCTAAACGTAGGAGTGGGCCAGGGCCTAATACCCAAATTTCGGCACCCAGGAGTCAGTCTTGTGCTACCTGTACCGTAACCTGGTCGATACCATTTGAAATTTCCCAACCCCTTTTTTCGTGCATCCAAACCACAACAACACCACGCCATCCGTAACGATAAACCTCAGCACCATCATCTGCGAGGAGAACCGCCCGCTACTCGCAGGACCCTTGGTTTCGCCGCCCAGGTTCATTAAACACCGACCACCGATCTTCGCTTCGCCGCTTGACTCGGGCTTGTGTAGTACCGGCTCTCTACGATCATTTGTAAGTTGGTTCAATAAACCACTATTTTATGTTGTCCATATTGAATGATGCACATTCGCATCACATTCAATGATCAGTGGCCATCCTTTCAAACAGTAGTATTATACCAAACGTCACCACTACTCTGATGGCGTCGAGTCTGGGAATCGAATGGCAGGTATGCTGAGCAAATCACCATGGGCTACGTTTTCCTCCACTTTGGTGCTATATTTTAAAAGCTACAAGGTCTTTAGCACAGAACCTAGGTAAGCCAATATATGCAAAATCCCTTCTGACATAAACTGCCATCCTAGGTTTTTCATCAGTTCTATTGTAGACTATAAAACCGTATTTCTGGCTTATACCTTTCATTTCTAACTTGCAACACCAAGGCTCCTGAATGAGAGCAAAAGCCGTATGTTCCACTGTAATACGTCTGGTAAGGATGGTCAAAGCAGATTTACAATGGTGAAGATTACTTTGAATAAAGTTCAAAGCCCAAGATTTTACGCTGTTCATTTAAGAATCAGCGTCATTAATCGGTTTTCGGAAGGCAGCTGCTGTTCCTTTGCCCTCGCGGGCTCTTTCGGTTTTGAAACTATTTTCATCTGGATCCCTCGCAATCCCAGATGCGGCTTACAGTTGACTTTCTCTATGCTTTTGACCACGAAAGATCCGCACTCAAAATCAATTGGGTTACCTTGGCATCTTTCTTGGCATCCATGATGGTCCACTCTTCTACTTTTAACGTGGAGTTCTGGACTGCCAACATTTTGAGGATAGATGATGATTCCTCGGAAGTTCCGGGTATCCAAGCCATAAATTTGGCAGGCTTAGGAAGTTCCTTAGAATCAATAGCTTTAATTCTTGCACCTTCCCATGGTTTTAAACCATGTCCTAGACATTTCTTCTGCGCAGGTGACGGTGAAGAAATCGTGTTTAAAACGACAGTCCTTAAATCTCGGGATAATATCACCAGGTTTTACCCTGGCGATCTTAATCTCGAGGGCTGCCTCGATAGCCATGGCTTAGGTAAAATAGCCAATTTCAGGTGGCTTTGAAGGGCGAGGCTGTATGAATACCTTGGATCAACAACCTTACCCCCCTAACCACCCTGTCTTGAGTAGGAGTACGGCCTCCAGACCGGGTCCTCTTAGGGGAACGTGGTTGAGGGGTTGTTTCGCTTTGCAACAGAAGTTCCTGGCGATGGTACCTCCTTCTGGCAGCATTGCTATATTTCTTATTCGCAGGGCCTTTTTTGATCCTAGCATCATCAGTGGCTTTAGCATGGTTTATGGAACTAATTAAAGTCACATTCCCAGCCGTACCACACGAGGTGCCAGTAGCCTACAGACCCCTTGTTGATTCGAAGGTGATTTAACCTAACTAAAGGGTCCGTCTCCACAGAGCCCTGCTTGTGGGGATAAAGCAATATACACTTGGAGTGTTCCCGGTATCCCAGGACATCGTATGAGTCACCATACCCTGGTAATATTCAGCCTTCGACATAGTAGTTAATGCCTTGGCTTAGGGGGCTGTTTCGGGAGTCGAGAGCCACCCTATATTCGCTGCTTAGTCGAATTAAAACTGATACTTCCGCCACGAACTCCTACCCAACAAGGATCGTCATCGCTGCGGCTTCCAGGTCGTTATTACCCGCGAGAGTTCTTAGGCCTCTTCGCCTAGGCCAGGTCCAAACTCAGCTTTTCCTTGAACAGGGAAATTTAATTTCCCACCGTAAGGAGTAGTCGAGTTCACGCGTCCCATAGAGGAGGAATTTGAATATATGCTCTTAAAAAATCTATGTGTATTAGGTATTTCCACTTCAAACACCAGCTAACTTCACTATCATTAACATCGGCTATCTCAGCCATCACCGCTAGTGATTTTTCCGTCATTTGTGCTAACACGTGTTGAGTTGAAACGGGTAATCTATATAGCCATAAGTTTGTTGAAGAATCTTCGTTCAAATCTGAGCCTGCGAACGTTTTTAAATGTCCGAGAAATTGTCACCGCGTTCGATCATCAATTTCTTCACCTTCTAACAATTTTTGTACGTGCATGTTGCTCGAATCAGGGAGTCTTTTAATCAGTATTTTGGTATTTTGGTTCGAGATGTGCGTTCACGTAGCTATATTTTGTCAAACCTGAAGTAATTGCGGCAATCCCGAACTATGCCTCTGATTGTTTGAACCACAACTAAATTTAACAGCTGCCGACTCGTTTTGTTGCTCGAGATTTGTGTCGTTTGGCTTTTTGTTGTTAGCCTTAGTGAATTGGCGACCAGATGAAGTGATCCCAGAAGAACAGCCTTTTGCATCCGGTTCGCGATGGAATGAGCCTGACGCTGGCAAGCCGGAATCTTGTTGAGTTGGCTAATAAATGAAGCTTTCATACCACCAAGACAGCCGATTATGAGAACTACAAGATGGACTTTGGAGCCTTGGTAGAGCCTGCTCAGCTCGAAAAGAAGTGCTTGATATTTCACCCGTTTTTCTTCCTCCTTTTCCGTCATATTACCATCGGCTGGTGCCGAGAATTCAATCACGTAAATGATCTTGTTCTTCAGATCTTGGAGAAGAATATCAGGCTTCGTAGCACTGATACGTCGAGTGGTGGAGAATGAGAAATTCCAGTAGATCTTTCACTGATCATTCTCCACAACGGACTCGAATTCCCCCTGGACGTATGGCAAGACGGGCAATAGATCAACACCATAGAAGTGCCTAAGATGATAATATAACACTCTTAGAGCCGCATTGTGTCTCTCTATGTACCCGTAGCGTGCATATTTTGAGCATCCACTGAGAACATGTCCAAGTGTTTCTGGCTCTTGCTTGCATGCTCAGCAGTTGGTATCGCCTACAGGTACATTCATTACACGCTCGCGGTAAACGAAGGTGTCTATAACGCCGTCTTGACAGGCAAAAAGAAATCCCTCAGTCTACGATTTTAATCCAGCAGACTTGAGAAACATCTTGGACAGACCCATCGAGAGCTCTTCTCTACGTATAATGCCGTAGAATTTACCGTGAAGGGGCTTGTCAGCATGTTCTCTTAGTAGAAGAGTATGTTCTGCTTCCTGTACACGACTTTTGAACACCAAAGGTGTTAGTGATGCTAGGCCATGTGTAGTGTCGCTGGAGTCAAATGGGAGGCCAAGCTCCTCTGCGGCCCTATCTGCGGCGCGGTATAGAAACGCCGCAGCATTGACGACTTCATGTTGATGTACGAGTCGCATAAGAGAATCTGTGCTATTTAGAACTGAGCAGGCTGTAGTCAGAACCGTTCTGCGATGAAGACACTCTAAGCTCAGCAAGCCTCTACCCCCTTTATCTCGAGGGAGGTATATTCGAGGTACGGAAGATCTAGGATGATGACTTCGATGGATTCTCATCATCTTGCGTGTGCTTCGGTCAAGTTGCTTCAACTCATCGACGTTCCATTTTACTGCCCCAAACGTGTAGAGCAGTATAGGAACGGCCAGAATATTGGTCGCCTGGATCTTATTCTTTCCAGATAATTCGGAAGCCCACATTTTTCTGAGAATTTGGCGATAACTTTTTCCAAGCGCCGTTTTTAACACACGCACATCCTGGGTTTCCGCTTGCGGTATTCCAAGATATGTATATGTTTCTCCAATACCAAAATGTTGAATGGTATTTCCGTCTATGAGTTGAACATCCTGATCGTGACGCGATGATGTAGATTCTAGTCTTCCTTGGCGTAGGTGGACGCAGGCACACTTGTCCAGTACGAAGCTCATGCCAATCGCTTGAGAGTACCTATTTACTGCCTCCATAAGAATGTTAAGGTCCTCTTTCGAGGAAGCAAAGAGTTTAAGGTCGTACATGTATAAAAGGTGGTTGACCTTATATTCTCTTTTGTTCGGCGGGCCACATAGGTATCCAGAGCTTTTGCCTCGGAGCATAATAGATAGAGGCAAGAGGGAGATGGAGAAAAGTATCGGACTTAGAGAGTCTCCTTGAAAGACCCCCCTCTTATATGTGATATAGCTTGTAGTCACTTGTCTTTTGTCAGATATATGAAAAATCTTGTCCGCCACAAGAGCATAAGCTCTTCTATGCATCTCACTATTTTTGGATGCACCTCCATGCACTCAAGGAGCTTAATAAGTAGCTCATGGTTTGTGTTATCGAATGCCGTACGGTAGTCAATTCAAGCCATGGACAGATTGCGTCGATACCTGATCGAGTCCTGGGTAATACATACACCTAATAAACCTATTGTGCTATACCCTAAAATTTAACTATCTCCCATAAGGTCAGTCTTTACCATAAAGGCATACGCTGAATTGCAGGAGATCTCATGGCACGCCAGTGCATCACATTCACAAAGTACATATGTGATGAGCTGTCTCCTCATAAAAATCACACTTCCGACAACGAGGGTTGTCTCCAATCCTCATGTTGGTCAAGTGTTTTCTCAGTCGGCAGTGTCCAATAAGCATCCCTACTATGACATTTACCTGCCTTCTTTCCATGTTCAAGAGTTCATTAGTTTTCTTAGTACATGCGCTAGATATGAAATTCATAGAATGCATCATTCTTTTGGTTACCTTCTAATATCTCGCATGTTCCACCGTGAGCCATTTACCATCGTAGCCAGAGCATCTGTTTTCTTATTACATTCAATATCTTCATAGCCGGGAACCCAGATCAGAATGACCCAGTTATTACCGGCAACCTTCAGAAGATCTTTAAGGCAACTCCAGACTAGTCTGGAAGTAAACTCTTTAGAAGTAAGAGTCTTAAGAGCTGCTTGGCTGTCAGAAAAAATGTAAATTTGCTGGCCTTTATGAGCCCACTCACAAATTTCCTCCAGGCAAGCTTTAATAGTTATTATTTCAGCCTGGAAAACTGTAGGGAATGTAATCAGTGCTGTGTTTTATTCCAGCCCTGGGCTTCTTCTGATATATTCCAGCCCCTGTTTCCAAAGAGTCTTTAGAGCCGTCTGTACCAAACGAGACCTTCTAGTGTAAATAATTCTTTCCTTTTTCCCTCATCATGCCATTCTTCCCTTTTAGGGAAGATGACCTTGAAGGGTTTCATAAAGGATAATTTCGTCAACAAAACATCAGTTTATATAGCGACAATATCATCCTCGCATAGCAAGTGCTTACTGATATCATATAGATCTTGAACCTCAACATCACTAAGGATGCCCCCTACTAGGAGTGTATAAGCTTTCGCTGCCGCAATCTTCTTTACGAAACAGTGCAACGGCGGGATGTCCAAATGACCTCAGAGCTGATGGATTTTCGGAGGTTGCCTACAAATAGCCAAAGCCACAAGGTGGGGTGATCCAAACGTAAACAGTCAGGACTGCCTGAACCGTTTCCAATTGGAATGCATAATATTGCGCAATATACTCGACTGAGTACTCGCGCATGGCGGCCCTTCCGAGGCGAGAGTTACAACCGACTCTCGCCCTACGCGCTGAGAAACTGCGTGAGCCAGCAGTTCTAGGAAGGCCGAGACCGGGGGGACAGAAGCCGAGAGTCGGGTGTAGCACCGATTAGTTCAGTCCTTGGCAACCATATCGTTCATGCATATGCTATTATGGATCTGATTATCATGGTATATAACCAGTGAGTAATCCTAGGTTATAAGCCCCAGGTTTTCCCTATTGCGCAGCTACAGGCCCAAAAATCCATCTTACCTTTTTTTACCATTGCGTCAACATGTAGTTTCCAGGTTAATTTAGGGTCAAATATTACTCTCCAAGCTAGCAGACAACTAACGGTCCCTGCACCATTGCTCTACTATGTTGAGCGCTGACTGCATGAGTTCCACTAAGGTGCCGCCATGCTTCTCTGTTACCAGGATCGCCAGGTCTTCTACATAGCCTTGAGTGTGAAACCCCAATTCGTTTAAAACACGAATTAGGTCATGAATGACAAGCGCCCACTGGGTGGATGAAAGAACTTCTCCCTGTGGGAATACCCTTGAAACTTTGGCCTTCACTTCATGTAGCGAACTATTTACCGTTCTTCTTTTCAATATGGAGTGCATCCACCTGTTTACCGTGTCACTTACTCCGTGTGTTTCAGCAGAACGCTGCAATTGCTACTTCACCTTTCCGTATTGTTTTATTAATGCGGAAGGTAAACGCATAGAGAGCGTCTACAGTAGATCTGCCTTTTTGAGAGGAAAATTCATTTCTATGAAGAAGTTATTCCATTAGGATTTCCTCTTTCACGTAAACGTCCACTAATTTTTCTAGTGTTTTGAGCATGAACAAGGCCAAGCTAATCGATCTAAAGGATTTTGCCTCATAGAAGGTATCGTTAACCGGCTTTGGAATGAAAATGGCTTTACCTTCCTCCATGCCACCAAAGTGTGAACCATTGCTAAGCATTCCCAAAAGATGGAGCACAATGGACCCACCAAAGACTGAAATAATTCTTGAATTATTGCAGGGAATATTTTATCATCTCCTGCTGCTTTAAATGGTTTGAACTGTTCAACCCCGGGAAGTGTGCCCTCATTGTGTGCTTAATGATTTCATTAATCGTCTTAGTCATTTCACTAGAATGCAATATTAATGCCTTCAGTTGACACGATGATTCATTGACATGATGACATGTTGAAATGCTGTCATGATCATTATTATATTTTGTCATGGTTGCCCTGTACAAGTCCCAATTCCTATTCTTTCACGGCCTGTTAAAAAGGCGTCGAGTATCCTTTTTCAGTTCCTCCAGTCTAGAATTCCACCAGGATGCATCCCTGTTTGTTTTCCTAATACGAAGAGGATAATTGTCCTCAAATGCTTTGTTCATACCTTTTTGTAGGATGTCGATAGCAAATTCTATTTGTTCCATTGACTTTATTCTGTCAGCATAGCTCCCAGCAATCTGTTGAGATCCTCCCTATATGTCCTTACTACCCTAAGTCGAATGATGTGCGTTAGCCACATCCGAAGAGCAATGGGAATCCTTTAACGTAACAATAGTCCACCAGATTTCGACATTCCTCAGATGGTGGGTCCTGAGAGTCAAATGGTAAGTACACTTGGAATTCACGAAACGTACGAAATTCACGGAATTCATGGAATTCACGGAATACATTTAATGCATGGAATACATGGAATTCACGGAATTTATGAAATTAAGGGAATTGATGGGATTCGCATGATTGACGGAATTCGCAGAAATCATGGAATTCACGAAATGTACGGAATTCACGAAATTTATGGAGTTCATGAGAGTCACGGAATTCATGGGACTCACGGAATTCGTGAGATTCACGGAATGTACGGAATTCACGAAATACACGGAATTCATGGGATTCACGGAATTCACGAAATTCATGGAATTCATGGGTTCACGGAATTCGCAGAATTAACGGAAGTCATGAAATTCGCCGAAATCATGGAATTCACGGAATGTACGGAATTCGCGAAATTCATGTAATTCACGGAATTTGTGGAATTCATGAACTTCGCGGAATTCATGGAATTCACGTTATTCACGGAATTCACGGAATTCATGAAATTCGCGTAATTCACTGAATTCACGGAATTTACGGAATTCACGAAATTCACGGAATTCATGTGATTCACGGAATTCACGAAATTCACGGAATTCATGGGATTCACGGAATTCGCAGAATTAACGGAAGTCATGAAATTGGCCGAATTCATGATATTCACGGAATTCATTTAATTCGTGGAATACATGCAATTCACGGAATTCATGGAATTCACGGATTTTATGAAATTCACGGAATTCAAGGAATGCTCGGAATTTATGGGATTCAGGGAATTCCCGAAATTCACTTTATTCGCGGAATTCATGTAATTCACGGAATTCATGAAATTCACGGAATTCATGAAATTCGCGGAATTCGCGTAATTTGCGGATTTCGCGTAATTTGCGGAATTCACGGAATTCATGGAATGCAAGTGATTCACGAAATTCGTGGAATGCACGGAATTCATTTAATACGTGGAATTCACAACATTCACGGAATTCTCGGAAATCAAAAAATTCATGGAATTTACAGAATTCAAGGAATTTACGGTATTCACCGAATTCACGGAATGCGCATAATTTACGGAATTAATGGAATTCACGTAATTTACAGAATTCATCGAATTCGCGGTTTTCGCGGAATTCATGTTATTCACGGAATTCGCATAAGTAACGGAATTCACGATATTCGCATAATTAACGGAATTCATGGAATTCACGGAATGTACGATATTCACGAAATTCATGGGATTCACGGAATTCACGGAATTCGCATATATATACCATTAAACCATTTCCCTTTCAGGGTAGGCGTGACACTACCCGATTCGGGTAGTGTTTCTAGGTTTTTCTTGTAGTTATAAATAACTACAAGTGTGGGCTCACCACACCCACGATGTGCCAACAGCACTCATGTCAGTATTCTTGAATGGTCACCCATCCAAGTACTAACCGCGTCCAACGCTGCTTAACTTCAGTGATCTGACGAGAACTGGGTTTTTCAGCGTAATATGGCCGTTGGCATAATTAACGGAATTTATGGACTTCACGTAATTCATGAAACTCATGGAATTCAAGGAATTCACGGAATTCATGGAATTCACGGAATTCATTTACTTCATGAAAATCGCGGAATTCACGGAATTCATGAAATTCACGGAATTCACGGAATTCATGGAATTCACGTTATTCACGGAATTCACGGAATTCACGAAATTCGCGTAATTCACTGAATTCACGGAATTTACGGAATTCACGAAATTCACGGAATTCATGAAATTCACGGAATTCATGTAATTTACGGAATTGACGGAATTCATAAAATTCATGGAATTCGCGGAACTTGTATAACTAGCGGAATTCGTGGAATTTGCAGAATTCACGGAATTCTCGTTTTTCGCGGAATACATGTAATTCACGCAATTCACGGAATTCGCATAATTAACGGAATTCATGGAATTCACGGAATGTGCGCAATTCACGAAATTCACGGAATTCATTGGATTCACGGAATTCACGGAATTCGCATAATGAACGGAATTCATGGAATTCGCAGAATTCACGGATATTACGGAATTCACGAAATTCATGGAATTCGTGGATCTCATGGAATTCACGTTTTTTGCGGAATACATGTAATTCACGGAATTCGCATAATTAACGGAATTCATGGAATTCACGAAATGTACGGAATTCAAGAAATTCACGGGATTCACGGAAATCGCATAATTAACGGAATTCATGGAATTCGCAGAATCCATGGAATTCATGGAATTCACGGAATGTACGGAATTCACGAAATTCACGGAATTCACATAATTCACGGAATTCATGGAATTCAAGAAATTCACGGGATTTATGGAATTCCCGGAATTCGTTTCATTCGTGGAATATATGGAATTCGCGGAATTCATTTAATTCGTGGAATACATGGGATACATGGATTTTATGAAATTCGCGGAATTTACGAAATTCTCGTAATTTACACAATTCATGGAATTCACGGAATGTACGGGATGTACGGAATTCACGAAATTCACGGGATTCATGGGATTCACATAAT